>PVJC01000045.1:155568-192399 GCA_004026665.1 Murina feae | reverse complement strand
TAGTTGGCATACAGTGGCAGCAATTGAGACAAGATGTAACAGAACCTAAAATCAGAGGCTCCCTCCATGTTCCCCATTCCTGAGAGTCCTGTGCCCCCAAATTCCATTCCTCTTTTTCTCTTTCTAAATGGCTACTTTGATATCAGAGAAGGTCAGCATATTAAACTGTATCTTTGGGTGAGGGTTAAAAAAACAACAACAACAAAAAAAAACCCAGAAAGCTGTGGGTGAGCTGCCTTGGGAGTATTAAAAAAAAAAAAAAAAGAGCTGATTCTTCTGTTTCCCTGAAAGTAAGACATCCTCCTGAAAATAAGACCTACTTACAGTTTTGCCTCTTGCTGAAATATAAGGCACCCCCCCAATACGGCCTCCCTGAAAATAAGACCTCCCCAAAAATAAGACCTCTCCGATAATAAGGCCATTCAAGGACAATTTGCGCATGGAAATTAATGACTACATTGAAAATAGAATGGAGAGAAATCAGCGTGGAAACTTTGTGAAACCTAAACTGCAAGAGTTTGTGACTTGGATGAAGAATTTATGGGAGAAAATCACTGACAGTTACATTGCAAATGCACTACAAGCAAGCTACCTTGACAAGAAGTACTCATTTAAGGACAGTGCTATTGCTAAACATGAGAGATTTGGTCCACTGATTCTGGAAGAAATGGAATCACAAGAAATTCACCAGGAAATTCAGGGTTTGGGTTGTTATGATGATGTTCCAGAAGATGATGACATGACTGTCACTGAATAAATGAGTAAATGTACCATAGATTGTTGTACATGGAAATAATGATAGTAAGAAATTCTTGACACTGTAGGATTCACAGTGTGTCTGGTTTTGCTGGTTAGTGATGACAGCTACTACCGTACCATATACAGGTAATAAATTTCCTTTTTTGTTGTTCAATAATAAATGTGTACCATATTCTTTTTCATGGAAAAATAATACATCCCCTGAAAATAAGACCTAGTGCATCTTTGGGAGCAAAAATTAATATAAGACACTGTCTTATTTTCAGGGAAACAGTGTAGGCCTTTGTGTGAGAGCTCTGAGGTAGGTTTGGGGTAAAGCCCTGAAATGTCTATTTTTTGAAAGCATCCGTTGGAGATTCTGATGTACAGCCAGGCTTAACTCTGCTAAATAAACCATTGGAGTGGGCCACGAGATAAAGCTGAGGGCTTCCTGTCCCTGGAGGCATTCCAGAGAAAGCCTGTCGATCACTCAAGAGCAGCTTTGCTTATTTAGGGGTGGTCTTGGGGACAGGGATGAGCTGGGTTCCTTCCGAGGTACTTTTTCAAGTCCTAGTGCCCAAGCTCGTCGTGTAATTCATACGAAAGTATAAATGAGTCTGAGGTACTCTTTAGCAAGGTCCTTTGAATGGAGGCCTTTCCTTCACCAAAAATATATCTGCTGCAGGGGATGCTAATTTCAGGCGCTGTGACTAAGTGAAAAGAAGGATTCCAAACAATGTAGGCATGGAGACCTTCCAGCTGTTCCTTAAATCAGTGGCTTCCAAACTTGGCTGATCTTCAGAGTCATCTGGGAAGCACTTTAAAAAGACAGATTTTGGGGCACTACTCCAGAATTACGGAAGCTGATTCTTGGGGTATGCATGGCATCCTGAAATGAGTGGTTTTTTTTAAAACTGGGTTTATTTGTGCAAACTACTGTGGTTATCCTCAGTTTTTGTTTTGCCATCTGAAAAAAACAACACACAAAAATAGACAATAACACAAGCTTTACAAGATTTTGTGAAGGCAATGGGTATGAAAATAAATTGTCAATGATAAATTATACAGATAACTATTTTAAAAAATATATTTTTATTTATTTCAGAAGGAAGGGAGTGGGGAAAGGAGAGAGAGATAGAGACATCAATGATGAGAGAAAATCTTTGATAGGCTGCCTCCTGCACACCCCCTACAGGGGATGGAACCCACAACCTGGGTATGTGCCCTAACCGTGAGTGGAATAGTGACCTCCTGGTTCATAGATCTAACAAATTGGTGCATATTAATAATCTCGCCTGCACACAGGGCTGTAAGATTTGTAAAGATCGTTCCCCAACATTGTCTCACTTGATCCTCACTACAGCCCTGTGATGTTGTGGATTCCGATTTACAGGTGGAAAACCTGAGACCTGGATTAATCCGTTTCCCGAAGGCCACGCAGTACGTTGAGAAGGTAAGAAGAGCCGTAACCGGTTTGGCTCAGTGGGTAGAGCGTGGGCCTGTGGACTGAAAGGTCCCAGGTTCGATTCCGGTCAAGGGCATGTACCTGGGTTGTGGGCACCACCCCAGTGGGTAGTGTGCAGGAGGCAGCTGATCAATGTTTCTCTCATCTTTCTCATCGATGTTTCTAACTCTCTATCCCTCTCCCTTCCTCTCTGTAAAAAAAAAAAATCAATAAAAAGATATTTTTTAAAAAAGAAAGAAAAGGTAAGACAAGACAGGTACATACATTCCAGGTACATAGGAGACCCTCAATAAATATTTGCTTAATAAATGAGAGAGACTGAAGAAATAAACACCACATCGTGAAGGGAGAAAGGACTTCAAAGCTGACGCAGTCTACAAGTAGGAGATTCTTGAGATTGTCTCCATCACTGTGTCCCCTCCCGCACTCTCGGCTAATTCCAGGCTAATTGCATCCGAGGAGGGAGCTAGGGGCCCTCCCACGGCACCTCTCCCATCGCCCCCCTGGGCTCGCGGGACTGCGCCGTGGGCTCTGAAGGAATGGGACCTGGGGGGCCGCCACGGGCGGGGTCGTGGGAGGAGCTCCGAGGAAAGAGCGGCGGGGCGGGGGCAATGACGGCAGCAGGAACCCCGGCGGAGCGGGGCGGGGCGGGGCGGGGCGGGGCGGGGGCCGCGACGTCTGGCCAGGCTGCGGCGGAGCGAGCGGGGCCAGCTCTGCAGAAGGCGGCGGCTCGCTCGCTGGGACGGTCACATCGCGCTGCAGGCGCCGGCGGAGACGGCCGCGCAGCTCCCGCCCCGGCGCCCCGGCCAGCGGTCAGGCGCTGCACCGCCCTTGCTCGCGGACAGGCGCCGCCGCCGCCGGTCCCAGCTCTGGGGGCCCTGCAACCGGCGCCCGCTACGCCTCCGCTCTCTGCCCGCAGCTCGGCCCCGTGCTGCCCGCCTCGACGGGCCCGGGCCGGGATGGGGTAGGGGCAGCACCATCAACTCGGGCGATGGGTCGCCCACTAGGCACCCCCCCGAGGCCTGACCGACCGCGAGGACCGGCGGAGGTGGGTGTGGGCAGGGCAGAGCCAGGCACTGGGGGCGCCTGGGGTGATGCGGGGGCGAGGAAGGGTGGAGAGAGGGGGCGCTCTGGGGAGCGATGTTGCCCACACGGGCGTTCTGGACGGTCCTTGACCCCCACCCGCCGGTCCTGCCATCTCCAGGAGCCCCGCCTGGATGTCTAGCGGATGCCTCCGTGCCTCCTAGCGGACGCGGCGGGGACCATGGCTTCGCTGATGCCCCTCTCCCCTTATCTAAGTCCCACGGTCCTCCTGCTGGTCAGCTG
The DNA here is from genome assembly GCA_004026665.1 of Murina feae. Classification (NCBI taxonomy): domain Eukaryota; kingdom Metazoa; phylum Chordata; class Mammalia; order Chiroptera; family Vespertilionidae; genus Murina; species Murina feae. The sequence goes on along the minus strand of PVJC01000045.1, from coordinate 188,870 downwards.
TGACCTGGGCTTTGTGCGAGCAGGTGAGTAAAAGGAGATGGAGGTGGGAATTAACCAGAGCTAGTCTGTGGATGGAACCTGTTAACCTGCTAACCTGCTGGCACTCACAGACCGGCCTCCGTCTCCTGTGAATGTGACAGTCACTCACCTCAGAGCCAACTCGGCCACTGTGTCCTGGGACGTCCCAGAAGGCAACATCGTCATCGGCTACTCCATTTCCCAGCAAGTATGAATCAGGCTTCTGCTCCCCTAACTGTGCCCTTGGGTCTCTGAATATCCCCGCCACCGCCACCCCCAGCTCCCTGCCAGAACCCGGTGGGAGAACCTGGGCGCTGGCATGCCCTGGCTGCAGCTGTCCTCTCCAGCGTATTCCCTTGGCGTGGGTGTTCAAGAGCGCCGGGTGGAGCCTGTGTGGCCTGGGAGTGGGGTGAGGCTGCCCTCCTCTGTCTCATTGTCTTTCCGAAGCGACAGAATGGCCCAGGACAGCGGGTGATCCGGGAGGTGAACACCACCACTCGAGCCTGTGCCCTGTGGGGCCTGGCTGAAGACAGCGACTACACGGTGCAGGTCAGGAGCATCGGCCTTCGGGGAGAGAGCCCCCCCGGGCCCAGGGTGCACTTTCGAACTCTCAAGGGTTCTGACCGGCTGCCTTCCAACAGCTCGAGCCCAGGTGAGGATCTGTAGCTCCCCACTCCTTAAAGCTTGGCGTTTTCTGGCTTTTTATCTAGACGTAAGCCTCTTGTTTATTTCTCCAAGGCAAGCAGCAGTCTAGCTTAGAGGAAGAGAAGGATGATTTAATTTGTTGTACTGCCAGGAAAGGAAGGAAAGCAGGCTGGTAGGCGACCGGGTATACACAGGCTGGTCATGAATCCTTGGGAGGAAGGGCTGCTAAGCTTCCTTTTACCCAGCCTCAGTTCACGGCAGCTGCAGCTCGTGCGAGCAAGTGCCTGACCTGTAGCCTTCCTGCTTTTCTGGCTTGTGACCACTTGTCCATCAACACCTTCCCAGAGGGGGGCTCCCAGAGGCAATGCTGTGATGAGCCTCCCCTGAGTCTAATCCCCAGGATCTCGTCCTTCACCGTCTGCCTAGACATACCTCTCTAGCTACTCTCCACACCCAGAGGCTGTGTCCTTCCTCCTCAGGTGACATCACAGTGGAGGGTCTGGATGGAGAGCGACCACTGCAGACAGGGGAAGTGGTCATCATTGTGGTGGTGTTGCTCATGTGGGCTGGTGAGTAAGGAGCTGGACAGGGGACCAGTGATTGAGGGAATGGGGCTCAATGAAGGTGGGAGGTGGCGGAGGTTGTCGGGAGAAAAGGGGATGAGAGAAATGGAGTGGGAAGATGCTTAGTTGAGAGGAATGAGCAGAACTTTGAAGAGAGGGAGAGGAGGTTATGAGGAGCCTAGAGAGGAAGACTAAGAGCGTGGTGCTTGTGCATGGGCAGCGGGAATTCAAGGATTTTCTCCTCAGATTCTCTATCAGCTGTGGGTATCTCACTGCCCTTTGAGATGTGAGTGGGGAGGCTGGGATGAAGGCTCAGACTGTATTGTTTGTTTCAGCTGTAATCGGGCTGTTCTGCCGTCAGTACGATATCATCAAGGACAACGACTCCAACAACAACCCCAAGGAGAAAGGGAAGGGGCCAGAGCAGAGTCCTCAGGGAAGACCAGTGGGGACAAGACAGGTGAGGGGGGGTCTGGGAGGGAGGGAAGGGTGATATTTTGCCCCTAGGAGCAGTCAGGGAAAAGGGAGAAAGGCAAGGAGGGGCAGGAAAAATCCCAATGGAAATTTGGGATGGAGGTGGTATTTCCTTCCAGAAAGTTAGAGACTCAAGTCATTTTCATTCACAGAAAAAGTCACCATCTATCAACACCATAGACGTCTGAGTGAAGAAACAGCCAGAAGAGAGACGCACTAACAACCTGGGGATGGGGATGGGGTCAGGGAGAGCCTAAGATGGTGGTCAGCCCAAGATCGAAAGATCCCACAGTATCCCAGAAGATAATGACACTCTCACAACCTCAGGCCTGGTACCCATCCTCTTTCCACTGTGAACAGGGCCAGAAGGTAGGTCTGTGAGGGTCTGTGCCCCTGGACTTGGGGAGAGGATATCAGATGGGGTATGTCTTTCCATCCCCCAGGTCCAGGGGAGAATCACTTGTTCAACCCTATCCCATTAGGTCCCAAATGGAGCCCCCCTTTCCCTGTATCAGGACTCTCAGCATTCCCTGCTGCCCCCACATCTTGCCTCTGGGTCTCAGAGAGGGGTTTCTGTGGGTACTCCCCCTCTCCCAGCAAATAAATAATGACAGACACTGCACTGCACTACTCCAATGTCTTCCATGGAGCCTCAGGTGCTCCCCCTCTCACTTGGTAGCACCCCCAGCTGCTGGTGATCTCACTCCTTGGACATTTTTCCAATAAAGGTTCTTGGACAAAACGGAGCTGACTGTATAGTATGCTGAAGACGTTTCCCCATCTTCTCCCCTCTGACTACAAGGCCCCTCACACTACCACCAACTTGACGGGAGCAAACTCTCATTTTAAAGTGCTTGCTTTGATTCTCCAGCCTGGGGTGGGTGGAGAGGGGTCAGGAAGGGGTATAGAAAACTACAGCCCTAGTTCCTTTTGCTTTGTTGGGCCAGAAAGGGGAGAAGGAAGAGGAGGTTATAAATTCTTCCTGTACCAGTGGAAACTAAAGTTATATCACATAAGACAGGAGAGGGCCAGTAGCCTTGTTATCTTCACATCAGCAGCTCAGCTCCTCACCATTTATTCCTGTGACTCCTCCATCAAATCTGAGCTAGTTTTCAGAAAAGAACTGAACAGTGTCTTGGGACAAACGAAAGAGCAGCTACACTAATGGATCTCTCGGTGCTACATGCTCCTGTGCATTCCTGTGCCTATTCTTCCCCGTCTTTGCTTTCCCTTTTGTCTTTGTTCACTCAGTCAAGTTCAATAATAACCGTAAAGCATAAATGACATTACATTCACTCTCTGCCACCATATCCAGAGGAGGATTCTGGAAATGAAGTTGAAGGGTTCAAACTCCCCTGTAAAGGGAATTATCATTTAGACTCTGATACCTATTTGTTTCCTGTAAAAACAGAGACTGTCCTCTATTCTTCCCTAAGTACCAGTTGGTTGGTGCCAGTGAAATACCAGCTGATATTTGCAACCACTGTGGGGGAAAGGCTTCAGAACCTAGTATCTGTCTGGAAAGCATATGCTACACTTTGAGAAGACAGGTTACAGGTCTTCTCAACTTCACAGCTTTCCAGAGAAGGCTTATGAATAACTCTCCTTTTCTGAATCTTGATCTCTCTGGGATGTTACAAGATACTGAACCAACAATTCTGAAAGAGACCCTGATCCAAATAAAGATCAAAAAGTCAGTATCTTTTCTACCTAACCAATCTCCAACCCCAGATACTGAAAGACAACCGTAACCTATCAGATGAGCCCATTTCTGGTTTGCTCTCCACCCTGAAACAGGAAAGCATGCTGATCTAATCAGAAGTCTTTAACCCATTACCCAATTTGGAAGCAGGTTACCTTACCGCTCCCTGGCCACAGGTTCCAAAACAATCTCTCAGACTGGACACATCGTTTCTTGGGGTGGGAGTGTCACAGGGTATAGTGGCATGGAGACACAGAAGTAGGAGTTGACAAGGAACAGAAAGGATGTTCAAATGTGCCAGCTCTGGGTTGAATCCCAGTTCCATCCTTACCCGACCGTTACGTAAAATAGGACTAACAATGCTATCCCCTCAAGAGGTGGCTTTGAGCTTAAAGGAGATAATGCATGTGCAACACTGTGCACAGTAAACCCAGCAGACACACGCTGAATGTTCACTATCATTATTAGCCTTGTGGCCCCGTGCATTTGGATTCAATGCCGTCAACTGTAAAAGGTCTAGAATAGCAACTGCCCCGCTTTCCTTCGGGGCTGCGAGGATTAAAAGAAAGCATTCAGCCACGTTTACGTACATCAGACAGCGAGAGAGACTGCGATTACGTAGACCTCGGTTCGCAGCAGGCTCGGGAGCTGGGCTGGATCTCGAATGCAGGCGGCGCCGGGATTGGTGATCGACAGGATTCGTCAAGTCCTACCCGGGTCCCGCCCTAAAGCTCACTGCGCCTGCGCGCGCTCTGTTGGCTTCGCCGCGAACCTACGTGGTGACTTTGCGACGCGCGGTGCGCTCCGGCCGCGTGTGCGTCAGCGGCGTAGCTGCGGCTGCGCGACGGGTTGTCCAGGTAACCGCCGGAGTTGTCGCTGTCTGCGGGCATCTGCGACACAGGTGTCCGCCATGCAGCTGAAGCACCTGAGAACCCTGCTGAGCCCTCAGGTGAGGAGTTGCGTGCCCGCCCCGCCCCATCTTAACAGCCCAAGAGAAGTGGGGGCTAAAGTGTAATCGTGTCGAGTGCCTACTGTGTGCGGAAGACCGACGGCTGTGCGCGACTCGGCTGCGTGGACGCTGTCCAGTAGGCGAGGTGGAGCGCTATGCACTGCAGCTTGCGTTTAGCATCCGTGTTGTGCCAGGCCTCGCGCTGGGGCTCGGAGGGATCCAGAACTAGCTGCCATTGCTCCAGCCTTCAGCAGGCTCGTGCGCCTGTGAACAACGAACATCAACCGACACGGGATTAAAGTAGCGCTTTACGTGCAAGCCCCCGGGAGGGAGTGCAGGAGCCCGCCCTGATGGTGCAGATAGATCTGTTATTCACAAGAGGCTGGGTACTGGGGGAGGAATCCTGAAACTTGGCGAAGAAAGGCTGGGTTTAGGGGTTAGAAAACCAGAATTCAAGCCCTAGCGCCATCACTACTTTGAATAAATGTCCTGCTACTTCAGACTTTAGCCTTTATCACACTCTCTCTCAGCATTCCCTCTAATAGCAACCTTAGGGGATCCGGGAAGAGTTAAAGGAAGTAATATACACAAAAGAACATTGTAAACTGCAAAGTAGTGTAAAAAAATGGATAGACAAGAGAGAAGGACGTTCAAAATTCAAAGAACAAAATACAAAACTAATAAGAATAATGTCTGTCGTAACCGAATGTTTAATAGCATAAGAAGTAGGATTGTGGCTTATGAAGTCAGACATACATGGATTTAAATCTTGGTTCTGTCACTTACCAATTGTCTGTGTAAACTTGAGCAAATTACTTAACCTTCCCGTGTCTCAGTTTTCCCTGTAAAAGATGCATAATAACGGCATCTACCTCAGTATTACGAGGTAAAACAAGATAATGAATATCAAGCATTTATCAAAATGCCCAGTCTATGGTAAGCGCTTATTAAAGGTTAGCTATTATTGTTCTATTTCCTAGTGCATTTAATGCTCATAACAGCCCCGTGAAATACATACTGCAGAGAAAAGAGAATTAATTATGGAAATCAGGAAGGCTTAACAGAAGATTGGCATTAGGAGGGTAGAAGGAAATTAGAACAAAAGAAAGATGTGTCTAGCCCCGGCCAGTGTGGCTCAGTTGGTTGGAGTGTCATCCTACACACCAAGAGATGGCGGGTTCAATTCCCCATCAGGGCACATAGCCAGGTTGTGAGTTCAATCTCTAATTGGGGCACATGCAGGAGGCAGCCAATCAATGTTTCTCTCTCACATTGATGTTTCTCTCAAATCAAATCAATAAAGTAAAATTAGAGAGAGAGAGAGAGATGTGCCCTTTGCTTAGTAAACTGCCCCCTGAATCTGTAATTTAAATTTTCCTTTATCTTAATGGAATAATTGGAAGTGAAATCTTCCTTCAGTCTTACAAAGTAAGATGATGTCATGATACAGGAAAGGGCTGAATGCCCAGGATTGGGGAAAAAAAATGACAAAATTATTGAGGAGCCCTCAGCCCTTCTAACATAATTTAATCAAGAGTTGGAGGGGTGCCCGACCTGCATGGCTTAGTGGTTGAGTGTGACCAGAAGGTCATGGTTTGATTCCCGGTCAGGGCACATGCCCAGTTTGTGGCTGTGGGCTCGATCCCCAGTGGGGGCGTGCAGGAGGCAACCAATCAATGATTCTCTCTCATCACTGATGTTTCTCCTTTCTTCTCTGAAATCAATACAAATGTATATTTTTTAAAATAAAGTTTTTAAAAAAGAGCTGGAGGGTGATACTATGGTGGTGTGGCTATTTTCTGACTGGTTTGAGGATTTTGATGGGGAGAAAAGCCTTTTTTTAAACCTCTGTCTTTCAAGGTAACTGGATTAGAAATGAAAAGTAACTTTTAAGGCAGCACACTACAGCTCAAGTAATTAATCAGTTGAAGCAGAAACTAAATTTTTTATTTCAAGAAGGAAAATCCTTAGTGCAGCATTGTAGAGGACCAGGGCTGGTGGCAGAAGGGACAGACCTGGCAAGAATAATTCACTGGAAGATGATCACTTCTAACGTGGGCTTTGGTGAAGTGGATAGTTAAGGGAAAACAAAAAACAAGGTGGCATTGCTCATCCTAAGTCTCAGCTCTGATTATTTTACTCCCTGTTCCAGAGTTTTACTGTCTCTCTCCTTCCTACCTAATAAACCAAAGATCCTGGATTTGAAGATCTTTCTTCAACTGCCTGTTTCTCCTCTATTTTGCTATTTACAGGACGGTTTTGGTTCAGTTAAATCACCAGTACTTGACCATACTTGCCTTTGCTCATGCCATTTCTTCTACCTAAGATGATTTCCTCATTCAGCTGCATTCATTCTTCAAAGCTTAATGTTGATCGTATAAACAAATTATCTCCAGCTTCTACAAACTATTACAGTGCTTTGTACATATCTCAGTTAGGGGACTTTTCCCTATTTTTGCACCATCTTTTTAGACCCTGGGGCAGAGACCATGGTTTGGTCTTTGTCTCCCCTTAGCCCCTGGCCAGGTGCCTTTCTCAGTAAGGTATTCAGAAAATATTAATTGAATAAATGGCTGAAGACCAAAACTTAGATCAATTCAATTTATTGCAAAGGGGACAAGACCATTGCAGGGGTGGAGGTACAGCTGACTAAGCAAGTCACCTCTTAGTACATTTACATTATGGGTTTCTAGAAGCACCTTGTACTCACAGTCTAAGGTTTTATGGCCTTGGAGACGAGATGGGTCATGTGCATCTCTTTGCTTTAAGGAAAATTGACAAGAGCCACACTAGAAGTAATGGAATTAGAAATGCTTTTGGCATTCTGGACCAGCACTTGGGTTTACTTCTGCCCTCTTTGCCTCTGCAGGATGGGGCTGCAAAGGTGACCTGCATGGCTTGGTCCCAGAACAATGCCAAGTTCGCGGTCTGCACGGTGGACCGAGTGGTGTTGCTCTACGATGAACACGGGGAGCGGAGAGACAAATTCTCCACCAAACCAGCTGACATGAAGGTGAAGAGCACTCATGTGCACCTTCGCCTGTTGACGGACCTTAGGAACCGGAAAAACTTTCTAGCCCACTTCCTGGCCATGGGCATAGAAATTGGCCTGCCCCTCCGTTTCTCAGTGTAAACCCCTCAGGCTCATTGCAGTCACACCTGCACCCTTTCCTCTCCTTTCCCTTTCAGATATTCTCATTCCCCTTTTCCTTCTCTTTTTAATTCTTAGTACGGCAGAAAGAGCTACATGGTGAAGGGCATGGCGTTTTCTCCTGATTCCACTAAAATTGCCGTAGGACAGACTGACAACATCATCTATGTGTACAAAATTGGAGAAGATTGGTAAGGATAGCGATGAGGAGAAGGGGATGGCCCAGAGCAGAGGGGGGAAGGCAGGAGGAACTGCCTCACTGGGGAGGGAGGATAGAGAGGATGAGGGGCCAAGCTGTGGCATGGAAGGCAGAGCCTGTGTTTGCTTCCCTGCCTTTGCCGGCCCCCTGTGTTCTATGATCCCGTCCCTGGAGGATTCAGTCTGAGTCAACAAGGAGGCCCTGTAAGATCCTGGGGAGCCCGGGTGATTGTCCCAAAGCTGTTCATGCTGCCTCTTAGGCCTCTTTTCAAGGCTCCTGTGGAGGAGTAGGAACACACCTGCTCACTGTTCCCTTCCCCTAGCATTATTTGTGCCAATTTATCTGTAGAAATGGTTTGTAATATGCTTTTCTTCCTTTTATTTGGCAGGGGTGACAAGAAAGTCATCTGTAACAAGTTCATCCAGACGGTAAAGTTCAGACCAGCCCCTGGGAGATTAGGATGAACAAATGTGTATCAGCATACCTGCTTATAAATGCAGCCAGGACTTGCTTTTTTTAGCATCTGTATCTGACTTTTCCTACTGCAAGGATGGTGCTCCATGGCTATTCATCCTCATCTGCTTTCCTCCTCAGAGCCCAGCTATGTCCCCTCCTCCCCTTCCTTGTAGGCGATTGTGGTGGTGGCACGACCCAAGGTGGCATGAGTCCAGGCAGCTCAGATTTATGCTATTATAAATGTGCCAACCGCATAGAAGTGATCATCCTTCTCACCCTTCCTTTCTCACAGAGTGCTGTCACTTGTCTGCAGTGGCCAGTGGAGTACAACATTGCCTTTGGATTGGCCGAAGGGAAGGTAAAGGACGGACGAGAACCACAGGAGAGGTTGGGGGTGGGGATAATCGTTATGAAGAAAGAAATATGGTTAATGTCCTTTAGGGTTGAGTTGTGTGCTGGGGGAGAATGCACAGGGATCAGTTTTTTTCTTTTTCTATTTTTTTCCTTTTCCTTTTTCTTTCCTTAGGACCGAAATTGAAAGTACTCTAACCAGACTTGTGTCCATTCTCCCATTTTCAGGTTCGCCTAGCAAACACTAAAACTAATAAGTCATCTACCATCTACGGGACAGATTCTTACGTGGTGTCACTGACAACAAAGTGAGTAAGGAGAGCGGTATCCTAAGAGTTTGGAAATGGTAGGAAAAGGCTGTGGGGAAGTCTGGGCTGGGAGACCATAGTATGAAAGACGGGAGGACTGGGCACTGGAACCAGAGGCAGGGCAGTGTTTGACAAAGAAAGGGGACTTTCTTGGTAAGACAGAGTATTCTAATCTTCTCCTTTTCTTCTTTTCCCCTTTTTCAGTTGCTCTGGGAAAGGAATTCTATCTGGTCATGCCGATGGCACTATTGTTAGGTATTTCTTGGCAGAAGAAGGGTCTGGAGAGTCACAGGTATGAATAAAGGATGCTCTGGGGAATTACCTCCCAAGAGCCCTCCTAGAGGAGGCTGGGCATTCAGGGATTGGGGTTGAGGTGCCGGGGAAGGAGGCCAGATGAGTGAGACCTCGGGGGGAGGCAGTTGGATGTGGCCACGGGAGGATTTGTATCTAGGAGGCCAGAGCTTAATATTTATGGGAAAAGGTGAGTCAGGTGGAAGGGACTTGGAGACAAAGGGAAATAAAGACTCTGAGAGTAATGAAAAGTGAAAATTATTCTCATAAAAAATATGTAATGTATATAAACTTATAGAAGAAAGGCTTGTTTACTCTCAAGAGGGAAAAGGTAAAAAGAATGTTTATGTTTTACTCCAATTCTCTTTGGTTTGAATCATTTACATTTAGGATTACTTATGTAATACTTAAATGTTTCCATCCTAAACATAAATAAAAAAGGAGCCATAGCTCCCTGTGGTTGGTTAATGTGTAGGACATCTGCCTTTGGGGACCTTATTAGGTACATGGTAAACATCTCCAACACATAAGTATTTTGAGGGTTCCTCATGAACACAAGGTTAGTAGGTGTGTACCTGTGTGTCATATATAGGCATGTGTGCATATAAGACAGAAGGACAATGTGTGAAATCTCAGGAGTAGGATGTGTTGGGAGAAAGATTTCTGCAGATGATCAGAGTGAGTGTGTCCAGTGCTATGCATGAGATATTTCTGGTGGAGTCCCCAGAGTCAGAGTGTTGGAACTCTCTACTTCTATCTTAGGGGAAGTTGATTAACCATCCGTGCCCACCCTATGCCTTGGCGTGGGCTACCAACAGCATCGTGGCTGCAGGCTGTGATCGGAGGATTGTGGCCTATGGAAAGGAAGGCCACGTGCTACAGACGTTTGACTACAGCCGGGACCCTCAGGAGCGAGAGTTTACCACAGCTGCCACAAGTCCCGGGGGCCAGTCTGTGGTGCTGGGAAGTTATGACAGGTGGGGCCCCCTTCCAATTGCCTACTTTCCCTGTGTACTCTGCCTTAGTCCAGTTTTCCTCAACCAGAATGGCAGACTGGATCACAGTCACTGTATGTTGAAAGAAATTCTCAGGTTTTAATTTATGCATTTCCTCTTTGGCTCCATCCGTCGGCACATTGGCAAGTCCCAAATGCACATGCTCTGCGGTGTTTCTGTGCTTCCCTGTGGGATTCCACAGTGGAAAGAGTTGTATAGACTGAGCTGAATTCTCCCTTACATCCCATCACTGTGCCCTTGAGTCCGAGTTTGCCAACTCTTCTGCTGGGACATGCCCGAACTGCCAGCTTCCCTATTTTCACTTGTGTTCCCATCACCTCTTTTAGGCCACTGGCTTAGTGTTTATCACATTGTATTATACTTTGGAATTTGTATCTGTCTGGTTAAATTGAAGAGCCATTATTCGTTTTCTCTTTTTTTTATCTCCAGTGACTAGGTTAGCATCTAGTACATAATATATGCTCAGATTTTTGGTGAATGAATGAATGAATGATGGAACAGTAGATAAACAACTAGGGTCTGGGTCCCATCACTTTCTTAGAGTGCTTTTAACGCCAGCTTTGTCAGTCCTGTCTTTCTGTCCCCTTGAATCTTGTATGTGACTCTTCCTGTTCCTTTTTTTTCTTCCCTAACTATTATAATTCCCCCCTCATATTTCTCTTCTGCCAACAGCTTATTTTTCTCACAAGCTGCAATCTCCTTTTGTTTTCTCAACTCCCATCACTCTTACTCTATTTTACTTTGATCTGGTTTTCCCATCTTACTTCCGTTGAACCTTTCTGTCCTCTCCTACTAGCTTGTCTGTTCTCTTTCATTTCCTTTCTTCTCTGACTTAGCGAGACCAATTTCCTTCAGATACCAGCCCAGTTTCGCTCCTTTTCTCATCCTCCATCTCTTCTAAAAGCCACGTACCTCATTTCAGACTTCGGGTGCTCAACTGGAGCCCTCGAAGAAGCATCTGGGAAGAGGCGAAGCCCAAGGAGATCGCCAACTTGTACACCGTCACGGCCTTGGCCTGGAAGCGGGATGGCTCACGACTCTGCGCAGTATGCCACTACGTTAGCCGTTTCTGTATTGGTGATGTTCTCCAAACTATGAAAAGGCCTGCCTTGTCCTAAAGCACTCTCCCGACACTAGAGAACCTCCTCTTCCCTTCTGACCCCAGCCTGAAAATCTGACATTACAGACCAGAAAGAGAAATGCATACTTTATTGGAGGCCAAAAGAGTTGTATAGGCAGCGCTAAATTCTCCCTTACATTCCATCACTGTGCCCTTGAGTCCGAGTTTGCCAACTCTTTTCCTGCTGGGACACACCCAAACTGCCAACTTCCCTAGATTCTAGAACCCGAGTTGTGAAGGCGTCTGCAGATGCCTTCCCACACCTGTGTCCATGTGTGTTCCCTGTATGCTGTCGCTTTCCCTTCTAGGGCACGCTGTGTGGGGGAGTGGAACAGTTTGACTGCTGCCTCCGGAGGAGCATCTATAAGAACAAGTTTGAGCTGACCTATGTGGGACCCAGCCAGGTGAGCTGCTGACAGCCTGTCCCTCCAAGACCTTGCCATGGCTCACCCCTCCTTGGAATGCTTCCCTGCCTCCTGGCCACGGCCACAGTGTCAAATTTAACCTCCGGCAGAGTTTTTCTGGGGAACAGAGCGTGTCGGGCCAGCTCTCTGGCAACTTTACTGAAGTAGTTCTTCAGGTTATTATAAGAAAAGGTTTAAGGTGTATGGAGAGTGCCACTTACATGTTCCTGGTTTAAAACTTCACTGCCTAGCTGATGTCAACTGGTGAAGGTGATAAGTAGGAGCACAAGGGTGAATTCTGATGTTTTAGAGCCTCTAAGCTCACAGTCTATGGTGTTGCAAGTTAAGTTCTTAGTTCCCTATTCCGCTTTTTTCTTTTCTCTACCTTAATCTTCCTTTTTTTCTTTTAAATATATTTTTATTAATTCAGAGAGGAAGGGAGAGGGAGAGAGATAGAAACATCAATGATAAGAGAGAAGCATTGATTGGCTGCCTCCTGCACTCCCTCTACTGGGGATTGATCCCGCAACCAGGCATATGCTCCTGACCAGAACCGAACCTGAGACCCTTCAGTCTGCAGGCCGATGCTTTATCCAGTAAGCCAAACCAGCTAGGGCACTTCCTTTTTCCCCCCATTTATTATTCATTGATTCCTTCATTCTTTCATTTCCAGGAACATTTATTCATTCTCTGTGTGTCAGCACTGTTAGTCATTGCAAATGCAAAGATAATTATCTGTAACACTCTGTACCTTAATCAAGAATATCACTCCAGCAATGGCACAGACATATAAAAAACAATATAATAACAGTGGTAAAAGTTACCATAAAGGTTTCTACAAAGAGCTGTGGGAACACAGGGAGAGTGATTGGTTTTGTCCAGTGGAACTTTCAGAATCATCTCATCTAATAAAAGAGTAATATGCAAATCGACCCTCACTCCATTACACATAAGCCACACCCACCAGCCAAGCCATGCCACCAGCCAACCAGAGTGGCTATATGAAAATTAACCCAGCCAAGATGGCAGCCAGCAGCCACGGAGCTAGAGCAAACAGGAGGCTTCCGTTGCACTAGCGATGGAGGAAACTGCCTACCTCAGCCAGCTGGGCCTCTGCTCAAGGCAACAATGTTTCAATTATAGAAGCCACGGAGCTGAAGCAAATAGGAGGCTTCATTGCTTGCCTAGGCCTCCACTCAAGGCAACAACATTTCAATTATAGAAGATAAATAAACCCCAGAAACCTGATTCCAGCCAGCCTTGCTGGGATATTGGGTCAATGGGAGCTGTGGGCAGCCTGAAAATGGCCCTTAGCCCCTCACCCAGGCTGGCCAGGTACCTCAGTAGGGACCTGAACCCTGAAGAGGCTGTAGCCAGCCTGAAAATGGCCCTTATACCCTCACCCAGACTGGCCATACCCCCATGGGGTGAGGGTACCCCCTGGGGGGGCTTGGCCAGCCTGCAAACAGCCATCAGCCCCTCACCCAGGCTGGCCAGACATCCCCCGAGGGGTCCCAGACTGCGAGAGGGCACAGGCCAGGCTGAGGGAGCCCCCCCTGAGTGCACAAATTTTTGTGCACTGGGCCCCTAGTATGTATTATAAGCATCAAAAGAGATAACATATGAAAGCATTTCATAAATGGTAAAGCACTGTGTAAATGTGTGGTGTTCTTATTGCCCAGGTGTCTTAGGCCAGGTAAGAAAACAAGATACCAGCTTTGTTTAGTGCTATGGAGGTGGGCAAAGGGCACAGCATGCTCACCCTTTGTTTGGGTTGGGGGAGCCTGGGGGGCTCAAACTGGTCCCCTACCCAGGTGATTGTGAAGAACCTGTCATCGGGGACCCGAGTGGTACTCAAGTCACACTATGGCTATGAGGTGGAAGAAGTGAAAATCCTGGGAAAGGAACGCTACCTGGTGGCCCACACGTCAGACACACTGCTGCTGGGGGACCTGAACACGAATCGCCTTAGTGAGGTAGGAACTGAGATGGGGGAGTGGGGGGCTGGGAAGGGACTTACTTATTTTACTTATTTATTTTTAATTTTTTAATAATTATTGTTGAAAGTACTACATATGTTCCCCTTCTTCCCCCATTGACCCCCTCCAGCCCACTCCCGCTCCTCACCCCAAGCCCTCAATGCCCCCCTGTCTGTGTCCATGGGCCATGTGTATATACACACACATATACATATACATACATGTATACACACACACCTATGCATACAAGGTCCTTGGTTGATTACCCCCCACCCACCAACCCTCCCCTGCCTTGGGAAGGGACTTCTTGAGTTGCTGCTTCAGAAGCACCAGGGTTCCTAGGGGGAAGAGCGCACAGAAAGCTCTAACATTCTGATACTGTGGATCTGGTTTCAGGGAATGAGGCCCAGGAGCTTTGGAGTCCTGGTGCAGGAATCGCCACTGTTAGACTGTGTTTATGGCACCTCTCAGAAACGTAGCGACCAGCACAATATCTGACAAAGCATCACTTTTGTGCAGATCATAGCTTTCAGCGTTGTCTTGGATAGTTACCCACCTGTTCCCTACGCCTTCTTTTTACAGATAGCCTGGCAGGGATCTGGTGGCAATGAGAAGTATTTCTTTGAAAATGAAAATGTGAGTAGAGCCTTTTCACCATCACCATCCTCATAAGCCTCCTTCCGGCTGCTGTGTCAGAAGGATGGCAAGTGGCAATAGGTTGAAAAGACAGCAGATAAAGAAAGGCAGAGGGTGAAATGGGCAGAGGAACAGAACAGAGAGAAAAGTGCGAGTCCTTTTGAACTGACAGTCATCTCCCTCTACTGTTCTTCTCTTTCTTCATGCAACCTTTCCCCCATATAACAGTTCTGTTCATACCCAGGTATGCATGATCTTCAATGCTGGGGAGCTAACCCTGGTGGAATATGGGAGTAATGATACCCTGGGTTCTGTACGTACGGAATTCATGAACCCCCACCTCATCAGGTAACCCCACAAGGTTCTCTAAAATTTGAAACTCAGAAGAATTCCTTTTTGACTTCTAACTCCTATGTCCTCAGATTAACCTTAAAACTTCATCTCATGTGGTACTTGAGCCCTTAATAAACATCCCAAATTGCTTCTTTTGCCTTACTTCACCTTCATGTTTCAGTGTCCGTATTAATGAGAGGCGTCAGAAGGGAATGGAAGAAAATAAGAAATTGGCTTACCTTATTGATATTAAGACTATTGCTATAGGTACGTAAGACTCTCTCATAACTATTAAAATAGATATTTATAGTGCACTTAAATATCACAGGATTGTGTGCAGTGGCGGATCCAGGAATTAGATGTAAATGTGTGACCCCACTCTACAGTGGATATGTGAAATATTCAACTCCATATGTCCATATGTTGGTACATATGTAGGCCTGCCCATATAATTGTCCAGGTTCTCTAGACATCTGTATTAGGTCTGAAAAATTATGAACTGTAGAGAAGAACCATTAGCAAATTTATAAATTTTCCTGTTTAGACTTCATAGAATCATGGACTCTTAGAACTGGAAGGGACCTTATTTTCTGTATATTTTGTCATGAGTAACTAGTGATGAGAAACTTTATTTGAATTTCACTGGTTTGTAATTGTTAATTTTTCATCATGAAGTGTCCTAAGCACAGAAAAAGAACAAGTATAGAGAATAGCATAGTATTCTCTCAGAAGTCTAAAGAATAGCATCCCGTAGAGTGTAGTTATAAAGAACAGGGCTCTGGAGTCAAACCTCCCCACCTCTCTACTAGAACCTGTGTGGTCTTAGTTAAGTTACTTAACCTTTCTGTATCTCAATTTCCTCATCCCCAAAATGGAGATAAAAATACCAGCTACCTCATATGAAAGGCAGTTAGACTAGTGGTTGGTACATAATAAGTATTTAATAAATGTTAGCTGTTAATAATACTAAGGTTATTATTGTGTATCCATACCCAGTTCTGTCAAATCCTAAACATTTCACTACAGGTACTGTTGGTCTTTCCTCTCATCTCTTACTGATGGACACTTATGTTGTTGGTTTTTCACTGTTACAGTGCTTCAGTTCAACTAAGATTTATACCTAGAATGGAATTGCTGAATCATAGAAGAGACACATCTTTAATTTCACTAAATATTTTCAAATTGCTATCCAAAGAGATTGTACCAATTTACACTCCTACCAGCAGTTAGAGTTTCCGTTCTTCCACATCCTTTCCAATACTTGACATCGCCTGACTTCATAATTTGACTCAGCTTGGTGTATATGAAACAGTATCTAATGGTATATTTTCGTTGTTGTTCGTTTGTTTATTGGCTTTTGCTTTCTTCTTCTGTGTAGTGCTAGATCATATCCCTGGCCTATTTTTAAAACCAGGTCTTCTTTTTTAAATTACCTTGAAGGAGTTCTGTACGTGTGCATTTATAGCCATTGGTGGGTATTCTCATTGCAGCTACTTTAGATCAGCCTATGGCTTACCTTTTCTCTCCTTTTCAGTGTCTTTTAGTGTTCAGACTTTTTAAAAATATTTTTTTATTGAAATATCAATGATGAGAGAGAATTACTGATCGGCTGCCTCCTGCATGCCCTGTACTGGGGATTGAGCCTGCAACCCAGGCATGTGCCCTGACTGGGAATCGAACCAGCAACCTCTTGGTTCATGGGTTGACACCCAATCACTAAGTAACAGTGGCCAGGCTCACCTCACTCTTTAGGTCTCGTCTTAATGTATGTAAAATAGAGTCCCCACAGCTCTAGCATTCTATGACTCTACTTGTAATTAGAAGATTAAAAACGGCTTTATTATTTTTGCTTCCTAATTAAAGGAAAATTCATTTTTAAGTTGGTCTTCCCAGTTGTAGACATTAACTGGCATTTGGTCTTTAGCTTCAGCATATATAACAAAGGCAGGTACATGGCTTGTTAATAATGTATATCAATAAGAGTTGTGGCCCTGATTGGTTTGGCTCAGTGGATAGAGCGTCGGCCTGCAGACTCAAGGGTCCCAGGTTCAGTTCCAGTCAAGGGCATGTACCTTGGTTGCAGGCACATCCCAGGTAGGGGGTATGTAAGAGGCAGCTGATTGATGTTTCTCTCTCATTGATGTTTCTAACTCTCTATCCCTCTCCCTTCCTCTCTGTAAAAAATCAATAAAATATATTTTAAAAAATAAAATAAAATAAGAGTTTTGAATGGACTTTGTTCTAGAGTCTCCCTGAAAGCATCCTAGGAGTCCCTGAATGGTCTGATCTTTTTTTTAATCTTCACCTGAGGATATTTTTTCATTGATTTTTAGAGATAGTGGAAGGATAGGGGAAAGAGGTAGAGAAACATTGATGTGAAAGAGACACATCGATGGGTTGCTTCCCATATTGCTCCCCAACCAGGGCCAGGGGTCAAGCCTGCAGCCGATATAGGTCTTCTTGACTGGAATCGAACCCAGGACTCTACTCCACAGGCTGGAGCTCTATCCACTAAGCCAAACCAGCTAGGGCGAGTGGTCTGTTCTAAGTGTGATCATTTCTTATATTGTTTACAAGATTCAGACCAAACAAAATATTTATCCTCTGTCCTGACCAGCCTAGCTTTACTCAGAGGTCCCCCCAATTTTGTGTGTGCCTTCACCACTGTTTGCCCCTCAGTGCTCTTAGATCATAGGCACTCTCATGTGCAGGTAGCTCCTTGGAGTCCATCTGATCCTCAAGGTCATTTTGCTCATCAGCCTTTTCTCAGGACACCCCTGCAACTGGGGCGCATCCTTAAAGTGCTCAGTGCTGTATTCCAGAGGATTTCAAAGCCAGTTGCTCCACAGTTCTGATCTACTATGGGACAACTCCAAGAGTGCCAGAGAGGAAACACATTTTTTGAGTTAACTATAGAGTTAAACAAAACCTCAACAATTTTTGAAGAAACCCAGCATCTTAAGCATCTTAGCAAACTTATGTGGTGTTGGCCATTTGCGTTCCTCAGGACATACTCTAGATTGATATCACATTCTTAAAACCCAACCTATAACTATAAGGCCAGACTTTTGCAGAGTGCCTCATGCCCTGTACATGATTATGTGGAACGTCTCTTCTTAATCCTGTCTCTTTCACTCTCTAGTGGATCTGATTGGTGGCTACAACATTGGCACTATCAGCCATGAGAGCCGCGTGGATTGGCTGGAACTTAACGAGACTGGGCACAAGCTTCTCTTCAGGGACCGGAAACTTCGTGTGAGGAGGGTTACTAAGGCCTTAGCCATTGACTGGTCCATAGAGGATGTGGTATTGCTGCTTCCAGGGAGAGTGGGGAGCAGGATGGGATGTAATTTCTTGGTGCTATGCCATTACCGTAGCACAAGGCCCAGAAGAATCAACATTCTTTGTATCTGATATCACAACTCAGATTCTATTACCCTTAAGGAGATTGTGTCACGATGGCATCAACCAAAATCAACAGAGGAATTTGAGAGTTGGTTTCTCTCTTACTATTCACAAGTCTGTCCTTGTGAAACTCCCTTCGCCCTGCATTCCTCTTCCTTGTGCCTCACTGACCTTCATCCATACGTGCTGTTCTAGTGCTCTCCAGCTACACAAGTGTAACAGCATTGTAGCTGGCCTGACGACAGTCTCCTCCTGGCCCCTTATTAATTCTGATTTCAATATGGTATCACCAGAGTTCAATCGCAGGGACAAAGAGACTATCTGATGATTTTTTAATTTTATTCTCGTTATACGAAAGCCCCATCACAAATTCCAGACCATTTAATTTGTCTGGTGGGCTGCCTTTTGTTTTTGTGTGTGTGTGTGTGTGTGTGTGTGTGTGTGTGTGTGTGTTTTATTGATTTCAGAGAAGAAGGGACAGAGAGAGACAGACAGACAGGCAAACAGACATCAATAATGAGAGAGAATCATTGATTGGCTGCCTCCACACTGGGGATCCAGCCCGCAACCTGGGCATGTGCCCTAACCGTGACCTCCGGTTCATAGGTCAAACCACTGAGCCATGCCAGCTGGGCTAGTGGCCTTCATTTTGTAATCCAGGCTGGTAACTCTGGCCCAGATATTCTAAGAATGGAAGTTTAACCTTCATGTAACTTAAATGTGTAGGGTGCAGATCTTAGCTCTATATAGGTCATCTCTTATTTGGCCAGTCAGAATATGCCAACTCAACATAAACTTCAAGGGTTGCCAGTCAGTACGCTTTGAAATTCAACATGTACCTGACTGGTGGGTCAGCTCAGCACATTTCACCATTAGGGAAATGGTCCAGACCCCAGATCTCCACCTATCCCCATGTAACTGTGCTCTCCACCCCTTCCTTCTCAGTTGCACCTGTACGATATCGAAAGCTGCTCGAAGACAATGATCCTCAACTTCTGCTCCTACGTGCAGTGGGTCCCAGGAAGTGATGTGCTGGTAGCTCAGAACCGAAA
The DNA here is from genome assembly GCA_004026665.1 of Murina feae. Classification (NCBI taxonomy): domain Eukaryota; kingdom Metazoa; phylum Chordata; class Mammalia; order Chiroptera; family Vespertilionidae; genus Murina; species Murina feae. The sequence continues at coordinate 169,818 of PVJC01000045.1, read as the reverse complement.
CAGCTTGTGTGTGTGGTACAACATTGAGGCACCTGAGAGGGTCACCATGACCTCTATAAAGGTAAGGCGACACCAGGGCACCTCAGGCGTGATGTCAGGCTGATGAAGTAGAGTGCTGAAGAGGCTCTGGAGGTTTCTTGTGTTTTTCTGCCCACCACCCATAATCTCTGTGTTGGAGTTGATAATTAAAAAAAAGCTTAGACTCCTTCCTCACAGTGGACCATTCTTGTTAAGATTCTTGACATTATATTAGACCCTGGGAGTATGGTCTCCACTACAGTGGCCCTGGGAATCCACCCAGTCCTACCGAGGCGTTCCCTCAGGCTGGACAATCCCCCCTTGGAAGGGCAGTTCTTATGTCACATCCTTGTGTGCTGATTCTCTGTTAGAAGCCATAGACTTCCAGTCCTTTTTTCTCAAAGATCAGACCTTCTCTTCTGTCCTGCCACATTACACACACACACACACACACACACACACACACGTACGTATCTTCCAAAAGCCTGTGGAGTGGAATCAAGAGAGGCTGGTTTGGCTCAGTGGATAGAGCGTGGGCCTGTGGACTGAAGGGTCCCAAGTTCGGTTCCGGTCAAGGGCATGTGCCTTAGTTGTGGGCACATCCCCAGTGGGTGGTGTTCAGGAGGCAGCTGACCGATGTTTCTGACTCTCTATCCCTCTCTCTTACTCTCCGTAAAAAATCAATAAAATATGTTTAAAAATAAAAAAGAGAGAGGCCCTGTGCCAGCTGAGATGATTGTGGGTGAGGATAAAGCACTTGATACTTTTTGTTCTTTTTCTATTTCTCTTTTTCCTCCTTTTTTTGCCTCATTTTAGACCGATTAAGATTGGGGGTTGTTTGTTTTGTCTTTTTTGAGTACCATTTTTTCACTCCCCCTCCCCAAATTGGAGGTTATACATTGTATTTCTGTAGTGATCAGCACTCTTGAAAGTTTACCATGTACTTCAATTAACAAAGTCTAAAGAAATCAGCATCTAACCTCCACTCCCCTGCAAACTATACAAAGACATTGAAAGAACCTTTGTTAACCTCAGTTACTTCCCCTCGCCATTGTTGCCACTTACTGTAATTCTCTTTTATTATCCCTGAAGTTAGACATTATTTTATACTGACAGTTTATTTAGGTTCACCATCATGGTGTCCGTTTCTTTTTTTTTCTGTGATGTCTTTTCTTTCAAGTTGCTTTTAAAAATCTTTTTCTTAGGTATATTGAAGTTTCACTACAATGTGTATCAACATAAATTTCCTTTGTTTATCCTGCTTATTTTATGTTGTGCTTCCTGTATTTGTGAGTACACATATTTTCACCAGTTTTGGAAATTGCTCAACCATTACCCTTCAAACATTGCTGCTTGCATTCTCTAGTCTCTCCATCAGAATTCTAATTAGGCATGTTAGATTTCTTGTCCTGTCTCATATACATCTTTAACTTCTCTTTCATATTTCCTTTCTTTCTCCTTCTTTATTTTTTAAATATATTTTATTGATTTTTTACAGAGAGGAAGGGAGAGGGATAGAGAATTAGAAACATCGATCAGCTGCCTTCTGCACACCCCCTATTGGGGATGTGCCCGCAACCAAGGTACATGCCCTTGACCGGAATCGAACCTGGGACCCTTCAGTCCGCAGACCATCGCTCTAGTCACTGAGCCAAACCGGCTAGGGCTCTTTCTCTTTCTTATTCCATGCTACATTCTGGATCATTTCTTTAGGTACAACTTTCAGGTCATTAATTCATTTCCATCATTATGTAATCTGCTATTTAAATCATACATTCCATGCCCTAACCGGTTTGGCTCAGTGGTTAAAGCATCAGCCTTCGGACTCAAGGGTCCCAGGTTCAATTCCGATGAAGGGCATGTACCTTGGTTGCGGGCACATCCCCAGTGGAGTGTGCAGGAGGCAGCTGATGGATGTTTCTCTCTCATTGATGTTTTCAACTTTCTATCCCTCTCTCTTCTTCCCTGTAAAAAATCAATAAAATATTTTAAAAAATAAAATAAAATAAATCATACATTCCATTTTTTAGTTTAAAATTTAAATTTTTCATAATGCTTTTTTTTTCCCTCCACTCTGATGACCTTTTTTTTAATAGTCTCTTGTTCCTTGCTTAATTTTTAATTTCATCTTTTGCATTTTTATATGTTTCAGACATAATTATTTTATATTCTATAACTTTTTTCGTAACTGATATTTTTAATATCTGAAATCCTTGGAAGTCCAAAACTGTTGTTCATAGTTACTGTTCACCCTTTATAGTGATTCACTAGCATTTTGGTATTTTTAAATGTCAGATTGACTATTTTGGAAGCCCAAGGACCTAAATGTCTCCTCCCACAGTGACTGGTGTTTGCTTCTGCAGGAATCCGGCATGTCAGTGACCGGCGCCATGTCTGTTCCCATTACTGAAGGCAGGGTCCTGGGGGTTAATGAGGGATTCTCAGATTTGGCCTCCCTGTTGTGTTAGAGGAACCACCCTGACACTGTCTGCCTTCAGAACAGATGCACTCTTCACACTTGCTCACCTTTCATGTTTTCCTGCTCAGGTTTTAGCTTGCTGACCTTTTCCCTCTCCTCTCCTCTCCTTTCCTCTCCTCTCTTCTTCTCTCCTCTCTTCCCCTCCCCTCCCCTCTCCTCCCCTCCTCTCTTCCCGTCCTCTCTTCCCCTCCTCTCCCCTCTCCTCTCCTTCTCTGTCTCTGTCTCAAGGGGAAAGGATGAAAGAGGGGGTAGGAAGCATTCCTAGTGATTCCTTCAGTTGCGCTCAGCAAGTATGCCAGGTTTGGGCCGGTGTAGATCAGCGGTTGGAGCGTCAACCTGTGTACTGAAGGGTCATGGGTTTCATTCCCTGTCAAGGGCAAGTACCTGGGTTGCAGGTCCGATCCCTACCCCAGGTTGGGGTGAATGTGGAAGGCAACCAATTGATGTGCCCCTCCCTTCTGCTCTCTAAAAATCAATGGAAAAAATACCCTCACTCCTCAGGTGAGGATTTAAAAAAAATTAATAAAAACTATGCCAGGGTCAAGATGTGTTTTAGGGGAAAATCCTTAAGCATACCTAGTTGTGGTACTGCTGGAAACAGAAGTGGAAGTCACATTTCGTCACCTTACCTGTAGGCATTAATGCCATCATAGCTATGAGTGTCCTTTAACCCCAGGATAATAGCACAGATAAGGAAACGTTATCTTCTTGAGAGAAACCAGCTGTTAGGAAAACAAGGGTCATCGTAATTCCCTCGCTGTGAGCACGAGGGTGCGTTTGTTCTGCAGTTGACTCGGTGGAAACACTAACTTGGAATTGGGGTGTGGTGGGGGATTGAATTTTTTACAGGGTGATGTTGTAGGTCTGGAGCGGGAAGGGGGAAAGACCGAGGTGATGGTGACCGAAGGTGTGACTACAGTTGCCTACACCCTGGATGAGAACCTCATTGAGTTTGGAACAGCCATCGATGACGGCAACTACAACCGGTGAGGAGCTGGGCTGCTGCCCGGCAGCCTGGGGCGCGTTGTGAGACTGGCTGTGTCTAAACAGCATGTGCCTGCCCCCCCCCCCCGCCCTGCCCCATCCCCAGTGTTCCTTGAGGTCTTCCTGACCCCGGGCTCATTCCTCATGCTTTGGCTCCTTCCCTCTCCAGGGCAGCGGCCTTCTTGGAGACTCTGAAAATGACCCCAGAAACAGAGGCCATGTGGAAAACCTTGAGTAAACTGGCGCTGGAGGCGAGGCAGCTGCACATTGCTGAGTGGTGAGGGGGACCGTAGGGCGGAGGTGACGGCAGTGGAGGGGCTGACCACAGGGGTGCTGGACGGGTGGGCCGCTCCTCCCCAGTGTTCACGTCCCACGCCAGCAGATGCCGTCGAGCCCCTCCGTGGTAGTTACCCCAGACATCCTCATCCTAGACGGAGGAGTCTGTCTTCTGTTGTTCTTGCTTCCCATTCCTGTAACTGGCTGCCGCTTCGAAGTGTTTAACAGTTCCTGCCTCGATGTGTATGCTCTGAGTGTGGTATAGGAGTGGCGCTAACAGGACAGACTTGGGACTCCAGATTCTTAGAGTTCAAGCCTTGGCTCCATTGACCAATCTGTGTAAACGTAGAGAGATGGCATAACCTTTCCAAGCCTCGCTCTCTCAATTTTCTCTGTGTCAATAGGGATACTAACTAACAGAATTAACCTTGGAGGATGGTAAGGAAGAAGGGTAGTGATAGTGGAGAACGGGTGAGAGCATCTGTGCAAAGAGCACAGATTGTAGGTGCTCGGTCAGTGTCACCTGCGGCTCTTCTGGTCAGGAGTCATCCTTGATCCACTCCCCCCCGTACTCCCCACAGCTAGACTGTCGGCAAGCCCGAGGGACTCTGATCCAGGGTCCGAAAGCAAATCCAAGTCTCTGATTTGCCCCCCGCCCCCTGCTGCCTCCGCCCTAGAACTGGCCACCGCCATCTCCTACCTGCAGTGCTGCAAAAGCCCCTTAGGTAGTGTCACTGAGACTGTCCTCTCCCCTCAGGTCCATTCAGCCCATAGCAGTTGAAGCAATTTTTTAAAAAATATAAATTAGATTATCATTTACTTGCGTAACATATTACTGTTGTGCTTAGTAGAAAACCCAAACTCTCTGCCATAACCTAGGGCCCTACAATAATTGGCCGCTGCTTCCTTCCCACACCAGATACCTACTTGCCCATTTGCCTCCAGCCGCACTGGCATCCTTTTGGCCCTTTGAGCTTGCCACTCCTGCCACAGGGCCTTTACGCTAGCTGTTCCCTCTGCCTGGAATAGTTTTCCCCATCTTATGTGATTGCATCTTTTTTTAATATATGTTTTATTGGTTTTTTTACAGAGAGGAAGGGAGAGGGATAGAGAGTTAGAAACATCGATGAAAGAGAAACATCGATCAGCCGCCTCCTGCACACCCCCTACTGGGGATGTGCCCGCAACCAAGGCACATGCCCTTGACTGGAATCGAGCCTGGGACCCCTCAGTCCCCAGGCCGATGCTCTATCCACTGAGCCAAACCGGCCAGGGCTGCATCTTTCTTATATTCAGGTCTCAGTTCAAATGTCAGCACCTCAGATAGGCCTTCTCTGACTGCCACCTTAAATAGTTCCCTCACTCACTGTCTGTAATATCACACATTTTATTTTTAATTCTCTCAAATTATATGTGTGTGTGTGTGTGTGTGAATATATATATATATTTTTTTTGTTTGTTTGTTTTTTACTAATTATTTGTTTCCACCAGAAAGTTAAGTTCCCTAAGAACAACGCCCTCATCTGTCTTACTCCATTTGTGTCTTCAGTTCTGGCAAGACAGTGCCTGCACGTAATAGATGCTTAGTATATACCTGCTGCACCAGTGAGTTAATGTGGATCCTATACTAATACTACTATCACTGTTATTGTTTCCATACCATAGGTGTTTTTCTGCCTTGGGCCACGTAGCGAAAGCTCGATTCCTGCATGAGACCAACAAGATTGCAGATCAAGTGTCTCAGGAATATGCAAGTATTGTCCTCCGATTCATTCAGTCTCTCCAGCTGCGATTTCCTGGTCCTCAGCTCCAGGAATCCTAGCTTTCCAGCTTTAACTAATTTCCTCTACCGGCCCATTCCACCTGCCCCCTCACGTTGGACCATTTTGGAATTTCTTGCCGAACCTTAAGCCTCTAAGCTCCTGAAGTTTTTCAGCTTTCCAAGTCTTCTAGCTTCCATACCTCCCAGGCCTTCCTGTCTCAGCCTGCGCAGGCCGAATGGCTCCTACACCGCTGACAGGCTCACCAGAACCTCCCTTTTCCCCGCAGGGTGGAGAAGGAGCAGACTTTTATCGGGTCCGAGCGCGTCTGGCCATGCTGGAGAAGAACTACAAATTGGCCGAAATGATCTTCTTGGAACAGGCAATGGGGGAAGAGGGACCGGGTGGATAAGGGGATCAGAGGGGGGAAGCCCAGGCAGACTCAGGGGAGGAAAGAGCAGTGGTCAGCTGGGCTTCCAAAGGTTTGGGGAGAACTTACAGCAATGTCTATACCACTAGTTCACTCAGCCTCCCTCTCTGCGGTAGTCCTCACCGTCTTTCATAAAACGTCTTTCATAAAACGTCTGTCTTCCCCTGCACGCCAGAGCCTGTCTTTATAAATCTTGTGCGTGGAGGGAGATGTGGATTTTATGGGGGCTGAAGCTTATACAATCTGAGGAGCCCTGTTTAAGAAAAACTGCCTGGGGTCCTCGCAGGTGGTTCAGTTGATCGGAGTGTCATGCCGTACACCAAAAGGTTGTGGGTTTGATCCCCTGTCAGGGCACATACGGAAGACAACCAATAGATGTTTCTCTCACATAGATGTTTCCCCCTCCCCCCCTCTCTCAAGTAAATAGACATATACTCAGGTGAGGATAAATTTAAAAAGTACCGTAAAAAACACACACAAAAAACCTGCCTTGGAAGGAGCCTGTCAAATAAGGTTCCCTGAAACGTAATCTTCTTTTGTCTCACAATAAATCCATCTCTGCTTGTGTGTAAGGGAAAGCCACATGGGCTGGTATCTTTGCCAGGCTGAGGGGACCTTGCTGATTTCTGATGCTCACATTTTCCTGGTGTCCCTCTTCCCTCTGCCCGGCTTCCCCTAGAATGCTGTTGAGGAGGCCATGAACATGTACCAGGAACTGCACCGTTGGGACGAGTGTATCGCCGTGGCGGAGGCCAAGGTATACTTGAGGTCCTGTCTTCTCCGCGATGGTTCAGAACTTGGTTCCACCAATATCAGGAACCTTCTGTTGTCGAGGAGGCTGTGGGAACGGGAACGGGGCTGGGGCTGGGAGCTGGCATGGTGAGGCGTTAGGACGTTGGTGTCCAGGAGGATTTCTGTTGTTACCATGGGACTGAAGCAGCCTGGGAAGCAGAGAAGTGGGAAGGAGGGATGTGACTCCCAGGTTCTCCTCTGTTGCATGTCCAGGGACATCCTGCCCTAGAGAAGTTGCGCCGGGGTTACTACCAGTGGCTGATGGACACCCAGCAAGAGGAGCGAGCAGGCGAACTGAAGGAGAGCCAAGGGGATGGGCTAGCAGCCATCAGCCTTTACCTCAAAGCCGGGCTCCCCGCCAGAGCTGCTCGGCTGGTGCTGACCCGGGAGGAACTGCTAGCCAACACTGAGCTGGTAGAACACATCACCGCGGCCCTTATCAAGGGGGAACTGTATGAAAGGGTATGGCTGACTTCCTGTTCCTGCCCCTTATGCCCAGGGCTCGGTGCCCCTTTCCGACCCAGAGGAGTCTCAGCATGCATAGCCCTCCCCGAGTGGTGGCCGATTCTCTTCTCCTGGGGGCTGACGCTTGACCCTTGTGTAGTAGGGGTCTCTTGTAGTAATATAGTATGTTAACAGGCAGGTGATCTTTTCGAGAAGATTCGAAACCCACAGCGGGCCCTGGAGTGCTACTGTAAAGGCAACGCCTTCATGAAAGGTACTAGCTATCCACAACCCACCCTTCACTCCTGTAGATTCTTGCCCAAACAGTCCCCCAGTCCTATTTCAGTGCATCTGTTCAGGTTGACTGGCTTCGCTTCCCCTCTATTCCTCTACTTCTCACTGATTTTCCGCACTTCATTTCCCTGTCTTCCTTTTCCCGAGTCCCATCCCTGGAAGTCTCAACTGAGTGCCTCTCCATCTCTGGCAGCGGTGGAGCTGGCTCGATTAGCATTCCCAGTGCAAGTGGTGAAACTAGAGGAAGCGTGGGGGGACCACTTGGTGCAGCAGAAGCAGCTTGACGCAGCCATCAATCACTATATTGAAGCCAGGTATGATGGTCTGGGGGATGCAAAGGAGGTGGGATGTGAGGTGAGAGGTGCTGGAGCAAGTAAGGACACCCAGGCCTGGAAGAAAAGATCTCAAAATGTAGAGCGGAGTATGCCCGAGGTGTCCTTTACCTGCATCCATCTTCCTCTTTCCTCTTTGACACATTTATGCCTTTCCCACTGTGCCAGGTGCTCCATTAAAGCAATTGAGGCTGCCCTGGGTGCCCGCCAGTGGAAGAAGGCAATCTATATATTAGATCTGCAGGACCGGAACACTGCATCCAAATACTATCCTCGCGTGGCCCAGCACTATGCATCTCTGCAGGAGTATGAGGTGAGGAAGAGCCCTTTCTGCAGCCCGAGACAGTGCAATACCTGACACAAGGAGAGAACCCAGAACAGGAAGTGGGGGCCATCTTACCAAGTCCTTCTTTCTGGAGCCCAACACCGCCGCCTGAATGGAAACGAAAGGTTTACTGACCCTATTTCATTCCAGCATGACACAGACCCTCCTGCTGTGCCAGCACGAGTGATTCTTCATGAGTAATTCCAGCTTAGTTAAAATTTAAAAATCCCTTGCTTTGCAGAAAGACAAGGCCTTTAAATGCCTATTGTTTTGGGCTGGTCTTTTCTTCCCGGCAGTAGAAGGTGTGAGACACCCATAGTCGTCTTCTCTGTTACGGTACCATAACGGTAACGGTGCCCCGGGCTCTATTCCAGCCTGGCTGAGGTTTGTTCTCTCCTCCTATGGCAGCTTTGACTCATCACTCTGACCTTTCGCATCTGTCTCTCTCAACCACAGATTGCTGAGGAACTCTACATTAAGGGAGACCGGACAAAAGATGCAATAGACATGTACACCCAGGCTGGCCGCTGGGAGCAGGCCCACAAGGTAGAGAAGTGGGTGGAGTTCATGACAAGAGAATTCTCCTTTTGTGGTGGTGGTGCCACTCTCCTTAGTGAGTGGGTTCCCAGATTGCCGAGAAAGTACCAAAACGCAGTCTGGGTAACTTCAATCCCTAGCCACAGGGAGAGGCCAGGGTGAAGAGACCCGTGTTCCCAGTCCTATAATTCTGAAGATCAGATGGGCTTGGGAGCTGGGGGAGCTGGAATACCACTCCTGACACCCTATGACATTGGCAGCTGTGTTCTCACTTCTGCTCCCAGAAGCCGCTGGGTACGGTAGGAGCATGGTAATGGGAACATATGCCCCCAGGACCCCAGCACGGGGCACCTCTGACCCTCATGCCCTAGCAGAATATAGTTCTTACTTGGCTTCTTATGGCCTTGGAATTCCCTGAGCTGACGAGGAGAGTGGCAGTGACCACGCTCCTGTGGGTGATGAGAAAGTGCAGAGTCCTGAGAAAACAGGTTCCCTCGAGCTCCACTTCACTGACTGCTCTGCACAGCCCTCTGCTTCTCCCGGGAACCGGCCCTGAGGCTGCTCTGCCTTTGTGTGCACAGCTGGCGATGAAGTGCATGAGGCCAGAAGACGTGTCGGTGCTGTACATCACCCAGGCGCAGGAGATGGAGAAGCAGGGCAAGTACCGCGAGGCTGAAAGGTGAGCTGAGGCCCTACAGGTGTGGAAGGAGATGCGGCTTCAGGGCTGGAGGGAGGGCTGGGGTCTGAGGGTGTGTGCCCTCTGTTCAGAAGGCAGTCACAAGACCTCTTAGGAATGACTCCAGCAACTGGAATGTGGGTCTAGGAGGCCCCCATGTATCTCCCATCCCCAGGCTGTATGTGACCGTGGAAGAGCCTGATCTTGCCATTACCATGTTCAAAAAGCACAAGCTGTATGACGATATGATCCGCCTGGTAGGGAAGCACCACCCAGATCTTCTTGGTGACACACACCTACACCTGGGCAAGGTGAGCCCTTCTCTGTCCCTGCCCCCCGCTTCCTCAAACAAGCTCCATCCGCCCTTCTCCATCCTGACCCATTTTCCCCAGGAGCTGGAGGCTGAAGGCCGCCTACAGGAGGCTGAGTATCACTACCTCGAGGCCCAGGAATGGAAGGCAACAGTGAACATGTACCGGTCCAATGGGCTTTGGGAAGAGGCCTACCGGGTAAGGCATCCGGGCCACGCACCTTTCTTACAGCCACACCTCTATACCGAGGTGACCAGATTTTCATATTGGTAAAGCGGGACATCATTGATGGGGGGGGGGGGGTTCTTTTTTATTATTATTATTACTTAAAATATTACAAAGAGTAGCACGTATGTCTCTTTCCAAAAACTGGGACTTTTTTAAAACACCGTGGGACGCGGGACAAATTGTTAAAAATCGGGACGTCTGGTCACCTTACTCTATACCCAATTTCTCATGCAATGTTAAGGGTTTGTGGACTAGCTGAAATCCATCCTCGGACCGTAAGCAGGGTAAGAGCCCCTGAAACTTAGCCTTCTTCCTGTCCTTCTAGCGCAGGTACCTGATCCTGGTCAGAGCTGAGGCCAGGTCAGAGATGAGAAGGGAGCAGCCACGTAGCCCTGCTCTGGAGGATTGCGAGGGCCTTTGCTTTACAGGTGGCCAAGACTCACGGAGGAGCCAGTGCCCACAAACAGGTGGCTTATCTCTGGGCAAAGAGCCTGGGAGGAGAGGCTGCCGTGAGACTGCTTAATAAGCTGGGACTTCTGGAAGCTGCTATCGACCACGCTGCTGACAACTGGTGAGGCACCAAGCCCTCTCCCCTGGCCCCTTCTGGACAGAGCCTCTGCATAGCGGGGGGGGGGGGGGAGAAAGAGAGACAGAGAGAGAGAGAGACAGAGAGAGAGAGAGACAGAGAGACAGAGAGACAGAGAGACAGAGAAGGATGTGCAACTCGAGCATTCCTGAAGGCTGTGGCAGAGTGAAGACGTGGTAGAGAGAGATCCTTGGAAGGACTTGACAGACAGGCACGCTTGAGTTAGCAGCTCTTCCTCTATTGCCTGGGTCTCAGAACAGTGTTTAAGCTTTGGCTGTCCGAAGGATAAAAGTGGAGTGAAAACAGCTAAAATGCACTGAGCCAGTACTTACTACTGAGTAAGAGAAATGTGATTCCGTTAAATAAATCCAAAATGAGCTTTTCTTAAATAATATTACGAACATCTGTGGCAACCGGCGGGCAGGTGGTCTCCCTCATCCGTGAGACTGTTCTTCTGCGGACGGAGGTGTGGCCCAGGAGGAGGCAGGAGCACCAGGAGTCCTTCCTGCCCTGTCGGTGTAGTGCTGAGGCTCACTCCTCCGTTCCCTCCCTCCTACTCACCCCACTCTTCACAGCCCAGGCTTTTCCAAATGTGTCCTCATCCCCGGGGGCATGATGTGATGTCACAGGGCTGCCTGCCTTGCTCTGTGTCTCTCTCTGCGTCTCTGCCACTTCACACCAGTTTCTTTCTCAGCCTTTCCCTTCCCCTCAGTTCTTGCCCCTTCTGTTTTCCCTTGCCCTCCCTTTCCCTTTTCCTCTGATAAAAGGAAGTATTGAGTAGGCAAACCTTATCTGCACCTTCCCTTTCAGCTCCTTTGAATTTGCTTTTGAACTCTCTCGGCTGGCCCTCAAGCACAAGACCCCCGACATTCATCTCAAATACGCTATGTACCTGGAGGATGAGGTATGGTGGTGACCCTCCTCCATTGCTCTTGACCCTGACCAGAGAGCCCTCCTTTCCATCCCCCAGCCGCCAGGTGTTCACCCCTCCGGCCTCAGAGCTGCCTGTGGTGCCAATCTCCTCATGTGTGGCTGCCTTTCTCTCCCTCTAGGGTAAATTTGAAGAGGCTGAAGCCGAATTCATTAGGGCTGGTAAACCCAAGGAAGCAGTCCTCATGTGAGTTACCCCCAAAATTCCTAAATCCTGTCCTCCCAAGCCCAGCCCAGGATCCTTCATTGTCACCTTCACCTTCATCCAAACCTAGTGCCAGTCAATCTTACAGCCACCCAGTGGCATGGCTGTTTGCCTCCCACGGTCGAGGCCTCAGTCCGATACTTAGCCTCTCCTGTGTTCTCATCTGGGATCAGGTTTGTCCATAACCAGGACTGGGAGGCTGCTCAGCGTGTGGCCGAAGCCCACGACCCTGACAGTGTTGCCGACGTGCTGGTGGGGCAGGCCCGGGGGGCCTTGGAGGAGAAGGACTTCCAGAAAGCAGAAGGACTGCTGCTTCGGGCCCAGAGGCCAGGCCTGGCCCTCAATTACTATAAGGTGGGAATTACAGACACCAGAGTCAGGGCCATGAGGGGAGGGGAGAGCATATGCGAGCCTACAGAGCGTTACACTGACCTCTGGGACGGAGTAAGATCAGGTTAGTACTGGGGAAGGGGAAGACTGGTCCAAAGACCCAGGAGTCAGTGGGCCATACCACATGTAGCAGGGGGAGGCTGTCATGCCTGCTTCTGCCCGCCTGATACCTGGAAATCTGAGCAGGAGGCTGGATTATGGAGTGATGCCCTTCGGATCTGCAAGGACTACATGCCCGGCCAGCTGGAGGCTCTGCAGGAGGAGTATGAGCGGGAAGCTACCAAGAAGGGGGCCAGGTATGAAGCCAAGGGGCCAGGAAATGTAGGCAGGGCTAGGGGTGGGGTGGGTATAAAGCGGCACAGGAGCCCTGGGCTGGTTTGGCTCAGTGGATAGAGCATCAGCCTGAGGACTCAAGGGTCCCAGGTTCGATTCTGGTCAAGGGCATGTACCTTGGTTGTGAGCACATCCCCAGTGGGAGGTGTGCAGGAGGCAGCTGACCGATGTTTCTCTCTCATCGATATTTCTGGCTCTTTGTCCCTCTCTTTTCCTCTCTGTGAAAAGTCAGTAAAATATATATATTTTTAAAGCGGCACAGGAGAGCTGCCCTCCTGTTCCTGGTCACAAGCACTGTCCTCCCCACAGGGGCATGGAGGGGCTAGTGGAACAAGCTCGACAATGGGAGCAGGCTGGGGAGCACAGCCTTGCAGTCGACTGTTACCTCAAAGTGCGGGACACAGGAAGCAGCGGCCTGATGGAGAAGTGCTGGATGAAGGTAAGGCTGCCACACCCTCCCAGGCCTCTGCCTCCCGGGCCTCCATTCACACCCAGCACTCCTCAGACCTGTCTTTTTCCTCCTACCTCCACCTTTTTGTTTTCAATCAGGCAGCAGGTTATCTACCGAGTGCCTGCCAGATGTTAGATCCAGAACTTGCAAAGGCTATAGAGGGGATAAAAGACAGAATCCCGACAGTCAGAAATCGAGGGAAGTTAGACTAACATGTGGCTCAGTGAATAATTATGTCTGAGTAAAGTGATCGCCTTAGTGCCCACTCAAGTGTGTGATTCAAAGTGAAGTTCCGGGAGGCTTTGTGCGGAGGAGCGAGGCCTGGGGCCAGAGCTGAAGGGCAGAGTCCAGGCCGAGGAGCTGGAACCCAATGGAGCTGTGAGGAAAGCAGGGGGTTCTCTACCCAGCAGCCCCAAAAAGTCTTAGCAGATGAAGCCAAGCCAACATGCGTCATCAATTCTAAGACATAAGTAAGCACATTTTAGTGTCTTTGAAATTGGGATACATGTACAGTCTAAGTGATATGCCTTAGGTTCGAGGACATGTGGTACTAGGAGTGATGAAGGAGCGAGGCTGATCAGCCCCTAAATAAAATGTAGAGTTTCCCTCAGCTTCTGAGGCCTTGCAATGGAATAGCCCCTAGAAGTTGGAGGGGAAGGAAGAAGGACTGATGACTGATTATGAGCATTTAGCAGATTTTAATCAGCAAGTATTTATTAAACATCTGCTCTGGGTCATTGTTTACTAAGGTCTGTGCATGACCATACCTTATTCAGATCGGTCAGAGGAAGACTTCCTGGATGGGGGCACTTTAAACTTTGACGGGTTTAGCAGGTCAAGAAAGAGAGACAAGAATAAGCGGGGGAGCCCAGCCGTCGTGGCTCAGTGGTTGAGTGTCGACCTCTGAACCAGGTCACAGTTTGATTTCCTGTCAGGGCAGCACATGCCTAGGTTGTGGGCTCAGTGTGGGATGTGTAGAAGGCAGCCGATGATTCTCTCTCATTGATGTTTCTCTCTCTCTCTCTCCCTTCCTCTCTGAAACCGGTAAAAATATATTAAAGACCTACCCGGTTTGGCTCAGTGGATGGAGCGTCAGCCTGCGGACTGAAGGGTCCTGGGTTCAATTCTGGTCAAGGGCATATGTCCAGGTTGTGGGCTTAATCCCCGGTAGGGAGTATGTGGAAGGCAGTGAATCTCTCTCATCATTGATGTTTCTGTCTCTTTCTCCCTCTCCCATCCTCTCTGAAACCAATCTATATATATAAGGAATAATCTCCCTTTTGACCCTGTGATCCCACTTCTGGGAATATATCCTAAGAAACCAGAAACACCAATCAGAAAGGACATATGCATCCCTATGTTCATAGCAGCACAATTTACCATAGCTAAAATTTGGAAACAGCCTAAGTGCCCATCAGCAGATGAATGGATTAGAAAACTGTGGTACATCTACACAATGGAATACTATG
>PVJC01000045.1:40411-155468 GCA_004026665.1 Murina feae | reverse complement strand
GGAGAGCATAATGCTAAGTGAAATAAGCCAGTCAATGAAAGAAAAATACCACATGTCCTCACTCATCTGTCAAATTACAGCAACAAGGACAGGAACATTGGGGGGCGGGGGGGGGGGTAACAGATCAGCCAAGGGACTTGGGTGCATGCATTTAAGCATAACTAATGGACACAAAACACTGGGGGGTAGGAGAGGCTGGGGGAAGGGCAGGGGGAAAAAGAGATATATGTACTAATCTTTGTAAAACTTTATGTAATAATAAATAAAAAGTAAAAAAAAAAAAAAGAATAAGTGGGGGAAAGGCCAGGAGGATTAGCATAGTCTGTAGCTAAATTACAGCGTGTAGAAATTAGAATCTGGTGAGGCTGTAGCATCACAGTGGAAACAGAGTAAGCTCACAGCATACTTGGTTTGTAGACTTACTGAGTTTTAGGGTTGGAGATGGCTCTAAGACCATTTAGACCAGCACTGTACAACAGAAATAAAGTCACAAAGGTAATTTACACGTGTAATTTAACATTTTCTAGTTAGCTACATTCAAATACACTTTTAAAAAACCAACGGTGAAAATAATTAAAACAATTTATCTAACCCAGGATATCTAAACTATTATTTCAACATGTAACCGATATAAAAACACACGATGCTGTACATTCCTTTTTCCATACCAAGTCCTTGAAATCCAATGTGCATTTAAGCTTACAGCACATCTCTGTGGGCTCAGCCACACTGTGGTGCGTGGCTGCTGTGCGGGACAGTCCAAGTCCAGATAAACCATCACTTTTATGATGAGAAAACAGGCTCAAAAAAGCCCAACACAAATATTTACAAAATGTCCTGGGCTCCGATTTTAGGATTTCCTATACCATGTTACCAAGACTCTATTTGTGACAAAGAACTTGAGAAACCAGTTTGTCAAAAGTGACAGGACCAAATGCAATGACCTTAGACAGCGAAGTGTAGAGATGCCGAGGTCACTTAAAGGCTCTGATGGACCATGAAGGCAGGCTTTTCCCAGGAGGGTGGAAGGTGAGGGAAGGTTTAAGAGAAAGTTGGCAACTGGAGGTAAAAAACAACAAAATAACAGGCTGAGGACCCCTAGCGGTCTTTGTCTCTTCTACTACCTATTTCCCTCTTCTGCTTCACCACTCAGGCAGCCGAACTCTCCATCAAGTTTCTGCCTCCCCAACGCAGTCTGGAAGTAGTTCGGGCTATAGGACCCCAGCTGATTGGAATTGGAAAGCACAGTGCAGTAAGTAGGGTGCTGGGACTGAAAAGACAGATTTCACAGAGATGGGTGGAATGGGGACATCTACACCCAGGAAGGTGCATGAGGCGGGTGGGTCTCTTGGCACTGGTGGCACGCAGTTCTGGGGAAACAGGGAAGAGTTCACAGAGGGGATAATGGAGGTGAGGAAGAGAAAGATGGTCTCCCGTCTCTGATTTCCCACCATGAAGGCTGCGGAGCTCTATCTGAATCTGGACCTAATCAAGGAAGCCATCGATGCTTTCATGGAGGGTGAGGAGTGGAACAAGGCCAAGCGTGTGGCCAAGGAGTTAGACCCCCGGTGAGTTCATATGCCCCTTCTCTCTGAGAAATTTCCTTACTGCCTTTTGTAAAAAGTGGGAGAAAGTTCTCATGGGAAAGGTGTGACCATGAGACCAGCCCAGGACCATGAAGTATTTATCTGTACATCTTCACAGGTATGAAGACTATGTGGACCAGCATTATAAAGATTTCCTCAAGAACCAGGGCAAAGTGGACTCGGTGAGATTTGTGGAGTTAGCAGGAGACAGCACACACAGAGACTCGGGAGATTCCCTCTCTCTTCTCCCCTTCCTGTCATCTCTCCCCTAACTCTTTATCCATTGATCCACAGCTGGTGGGTGTAGATGTGGTGGCTGCTTTGGACCTGTATGTGGAGCAGGGCCAGTGGGACAAGTGCATTGAAACAGCTACCAAGCAGGTACTACTCTCTTATTCCCATTCCCAGCTCTTCTGTACAAGTTCCGGGGACTCCACACCTGCCCCAGAGCCCTCGCTCCTACTCCTCGAACCCAAAGGATGACTAATCAGCATCAAAAAGCTTAGTCATACTTTGGGGTCAGAGGCCAAGCTGGCCTTTTGCCTCCTAAACAAATCCACAGCCTCTAGTCACCATTGCACCCTCACTGCCTGGTCTTACTGATCCCAACCTCCTCCATGCTTTCCCTCCACCCCTGGAACAGAACTACAAGATTCTGCACAAGTACGTGGCTTTGTATGCAACTCACCTGATCCGAGAGGGTGACTGTGCCCAGGCACTGGCCCTGTATGTGCAGCACGGAGCCCCTGCTAACCCACAGGTACCAGCTTGCCCCTTGGGGTGAATGTTTCCTCCAGGAAACTGTTTCCTTCTCCTCGAGAACCACCCTGCCTTCAGGAACTGTCTTGGTTAAGGATTCTTTGATCAGTATCATGCCCAGGGACCCCACCCAGTCTCTTCCAACATGTACAGCCCGTCTGGAGGGTTTACCCACTGAAGCACCAACCTTCCAAGCTTTTAGTCAACACACAGGAACAGGAAGGGCCTCAGAGCTTGGGAGGGAAGAAAGTAATGGTAACAAAGCCTGGCGGGGGGGGGGGGGGGGGGGGGGGGGGGGGGGGGGGGGGGGGGGGGGGGGGGGCGTGGAGGAGAGGGAGGGACAGGCGCAGGCATGCTCCTGGAGAAGCACGTTCTGGGTCCTCGGTTGTAAGGGCTTTAGGAGAAGATCTCAATAGACTATTCAGCAGCTTTCCGGGTGTGTCTAGTTCAAGGATTGTCAGCGCCTGGGGATGGAGGTTCACTATCCAATGCAGCTGGACCGGAGGTCCCTACACTCAACTCCAGGGCCGATTTCCCCGTGAATGAATGAACAGGGCTCTCCTATCTGAGCATCACAGCTCTCTGGAGTTTTAGCCCATTCACACTGACGCCATTCGCATGCACATATTTGCCCACAGTCGCAGTTTGTAAGAAATAATTATTTTTTTACTCTAGTTCATTCTCAATCACACTTTCTCTATGACTGTCTCCTAGCTCCTCCACACATTTACAGCCTTTTTTTCCTCTCTGACCCCACTTCCACTTTATCCCCTTCTTACTCAGCTCTTTTTACCCCTCTACCTTCAGAACTTCAACATCTACAAAAGGATCTTCACTGACATGGTGAACTCACCTGGGACCAACGCCGCTGAGGCCTACCACAGCTGGGCTGACCTTCGGGATGTCCTCTTCAACCTGGTGAGGAAGTCGGGTCCACAACAGTGGACAGGCTGTCCCTGTCCTCGTCTTGTCTTTCATGCACATGAATCTTTATCCTCTAATGTACTGCACCTCCCTGTGTCCAGGTGGCCCTCAGTTGACCACTCTATGGCCCTGGTACTCTGATCCCTGACCCAGGCTATGCTCTCTGTTTGCTCTAGTGTGAAAACCTGGTGAAGTCCAGTGAGGCAAACTCTCCAGCACATGAGGAGTTTGAGACGATGCTGCTCATCGCCCATTACTATGCCACTCGCTCGGCAGCCCAGAGTGTCAAACAGCTGGTGAGATGAATGGGAGAGAAGCACTCAGTCTTATGGATGCTTCTTCAAATGTATGAAGTTGAATGAACTCAAGTTCTAGATTCTCAAGCCTGGCCCACTTCTCTCCTAGCGTTTCTTCTGTTCAAATACCTCTTTAACCCTTGCCGAGATGGTTTCTCCCTGCCTCCTTTGAACCTCTCAGGGCTCCGTGCCCACACAGCGCAGCCTCTTTATGCTTAAACATTCAAATCTCGTGATTTCTGTACTCTTACACACATACCTTTGCTTTAACAGATTGTATCATTACTTCATGTACTTAGATGATACAATTCTAGAAACTTTATACTCTGTGCCCCGTTCCGTGAAGATGAAAATACTAAGACCCAGAATGGCTTGAGGTGCAGAGTAGTTTAACAGTGATGTTGGTTTTCTGGTTCGCTGGCTGCCTCAGTCACAGGATCATTGGTCTGGTAGCTCAGTCACTGAGGTGCCAGGGTCACAATGCTTTGACTTTAATCTACAGGAAACTGTGGCTGCCAAGCTTTCTGTTTCACTTTTACGTCACACCCAGCTACTACCTGCAGACAAAGCCTTTTATGAAGCAGGCATCGCTGCCAAGGTAAGCTGGGACGAGAGGTGGGTTAAAGTTGGTGGGTAGACTACCCCATGTGCTCAGGTAGAGCAAAGCTGAGTGTGGGGCTGATGTTATGGAAGAGAGCAGTTTCCTGTCTTCCCGGACTCTTCCCCCTGCATCCTGCAGAAGCAGCAGCCAAGCCCAGCTACTCACTTCCACTTGCAACTTTTCCGTTGTAGGCAGTTGGCTGGGAGAACATGGCATTCATCTTCCTCAACCGCTTTTTAGATCTGACCGATGTGAGTAGGGAGGTTGTGCCCAGAGGTGGAGAGGTTTTGCCTATCACAAGCTGGGACTGTCTCATGGCTGCTCACTCTGCCACAGGCAATCGAGGAAGGGACTCTAGATGCCCTTGACCACTCTGACTTTCAGGATACAGACATTCCCTTTGAGGTGCCACTCCCAGCCAAGCAGCACATACCGGTAAGGACACAGGATTGGAGCATGGGAGGCTCGCCAGTGTGAGTGCGTTGAGAAGGGAGGACACTTTAGGATGGTCCTCCCAACCCTTTGTACCAGCCATCAGTCCACCACATCTTTGAATGACCTCAGTCCTCACTATTCCTTCAGTGAAAGTAGGAGAGGAAAAAGCTAAGGGTGTGACTGACCCTCAATTCAAGGAGGACCATTTATGGTGAAAGGATGACAGCTTAGCAACTCCCCCAACTAACCATCCTCCCATGTGCCCTGCCCTGTATGAAGCTATGCTCCCTGTGTCCTCCCAGGAGACTCAGAGAGAAGAGGTTCGAGACTGGGTGCTCACAGTCTCAATGGATCAGCGGCTAGAGCAGGTTCTACCTCGGGATGAGCGAGGTGCCTACGAGGCTTCCTTGGTGGCGGCAAGCACTGGAGTTCGCGCACTGCCCTGCCTCATTACAGGTACAGAACCCTATAGCACCCCATATTCTATAGTTGGTAGAAAGGAGGGGGAAACAGCAGGACCAGGAAACTATTTTACTGCCCCCGCTGGTTTGGCTCAATGGGCACAGCATCAGCCTACAGACTGAAGGGTCCCAGGTTTGATTTCCAATCAAGGGCACATACCCAGGTTGTGGGCTCCATCCCCAGTAGGAGGCATACAGTAGGCAGCCGACCAATGATTCTCTCTCATCACTGATGTTTCTAGCTCTCCCTTCCTCTCTGAAATCAATAAACATATTTTTAAAAAAACCACTATTTTACTGATTTATAAAGGATGCAGAGAAGAACATCCCTACCCTTAAATTACTGTTTTCCCCCTCAATCCCGCTCAAAACCCAGTTCATCTTTTTTTCCTTCCCCTACAGGATACCCCATTCTGAGGAACAAAATTGACTTTAAGCGGCCAGGGAAGGCAGCTAACAAGGACAACTGGAATAAGTTCCTTATGGCTGTCAAGGTGAGAGTGGGGAGACTTGAATGATGGGGCAGGGAGAAAGCACTGAAGAAAACAAACTAGGAGGATGGTGGGGTTGTCAAGAAGGCAGGTGCACGCCCTGAGCCCTGCCTGCTGCCCATGCCGATGGAGCTAATTTTCTTTCTAGCAGGAATGTTTTTCTCAGCACTGATGAGTTCCTCTGATGTTCTATTTGCTTACAGACCTCGCACAGCCCAGTGTGCCAGGATGTGCTGAAATTCATCAGTGAGTGGTGTGGAGGGATACCCAACACCAGCTTTTCCTTTCAGTGACTGGTAGAGCTCAGGGAAGAATATTCTTTCCTTCATTAAACTCTTGTAACTTAACAGAGACCACTGTATTCTTTGATTAAGGTCACCCAGTGCCCTTTCCCCCAAATCAGAATCAAGTAATAAAGTTCTTTTATTACAGTATTTATATCATCTTGGAAGTCAGTGGAAAGCTCTGTGGACTGAGCCTCTGGATCAGCACCTGCTTAATAGAAGGGAGAACCTAGGTCAGAGGGCAAGCAGCATAGCAAGAGACTAGACCCAGTTCTAAAAGTAACCCTGCTGCCCCTACCCTTTCCCAGGCTACAATCCTCATGGCCCATTACCTGTCCTAAGCCCAACTTTTCTGTGATGCCTGCATTTCTTGATTGTGATCCAGTAGCTGCTCATTATCCTGCCCTTTACATTTAGGATGATCAAGTTCTGTCAGTTGCTCCAGCTGCAGAGGAGGGTACAGTTAGTACTCTGGCCCTGAATTATCTAGTTCAGCACCTTTCCAGCACAGCCAATCTGTGTTGAATGAACCCTTCCTATTCATTTTCCTTACCTGCTCCTGTAGCCCTTCCTTCCGGCAAGGCCCAACCCCACGGAGGGTGAGTGCTGCCACACAGCAGTAACCAGACAGAGCAGCCTCCGCTGCAGACATGAGCAAAGAAGGAATCCAGAGGGCCAAGGCTGTATCCTAAAAGGCGAAGAGGAAGGACGGGGGGACTAAGGGGGAGTAGGGCAAGCGTGGCAAGTTGGGATGATTAGAGGCAGGCCAAGGCTTTGGGGACTGCAAAAAAGCTGAGAACACACTCACATAGATTCTTGTGGGGTCAAAGGGGCAGTCAGCGTGTCCAGGCCCCTGGTCCAGCGGTAGCAAAGGATCCAGCAGTCCTGGATGGCAGTCGGCAATAAGCCGGCGGCCACCATTGGCCACAGTGAGTGAGACTGCCAGGAGGAGGCCCAGAGAGCACGCGGTGGACAAGAGCAGGTTCACCAGAGCTACTGCCAGCAGGGCCCAGTGCTGGAGGGTCAGAAGGTCAGGTGAGCAGCCTGGAGCGCCCGCTCCCACTGACTACAGACACCTGGGCTTCTCCCCCACTTAAAGGTGAAGCTGAGTCAGCCCCTATTTCCCTGACTCAAGGCCCCTCATTAAAACTCCGGAAACTACCCTCACCAGTCGCGGCTGAAGGAGATTCCTGGAACACACGAGGGCCACAAGTCCCAAGGAAACACTCTGGAAGACAAAGCCTGAGTGAGGCCCGGAAAGCTCTCCGTGCGCCGCCAGCCCACAACCCGGCCCGCCCGCCGCACTCACCAGCAGCCCCGAGCCCACGGAGATGACATTGGCAGTGGTGTACTCGGGCGTGACCGCCCCGCGGGGATTGGCTACGTGCCGCAGGACGGTGCCGTGCAGCACGGCCCCCAGCAGCAGGTTCACGTGGCCCACCAGGATCAG
Source organism: Murina feae (assembly GCA_004026665.1). NCBI lineage: Eukaryota > Metazoa > Chordata > Mammalia > Chiroptera > Vespertilionidae > Murina > Murina feae. Next base: position 148,181 of record PVJC01000045.1, on the reverse strand, counting down.
CGCGAGGCCCACGCGCATAAGCCGCCGAGGGCCCCGGACTGCGTCTGCGGAGCACGGGGGGAGGGGCCAGCCTGAGCCGGAGAGGAACTGGAAAGCCCCGCGCGACCACCCACGCTCACCAGGGGTCGTGGGACCGGTGGAGGGTGGGTGCAGGAAAACGAGAGCCACGGGGCCCGTTACCGAATCTGCAGAGGCGGCAGCCCCTCATCGCGTCTCTCCGCGCCCGCCGCCCGGTGGCTCTACCTGCCGCAGCCCCGCCCTCGCTCGCAGACCAGTTCCGCCCCAGCGCTACCTGAAGGCAGGCCCCACCTCCAAGCCCCGCCCCGCCTACCCGGAAGGCGCAGGCACACAGACGCTTTTAGCAAAAAGTAGACTTTTATTACAGCAGCAACTGAGGCGAACTGAATGGCCCCCCGGGCCACCACTGCAGCACCACCCTTCTCTCCCGCCCCCTCCGCCCCAGCGGGATTGTAGAAGTCCGCTCCCCCGGCGGGCGCCGTGGGCCTCCTGTCCACACAGGCTGGGCAGGAGCCGGCAGTTCAGCTACGAGCCCCCAACTAGAAGGTGGCTGCTGAGGAGGCCCAGGCCCACGTCTGTGCAAAACAAGTAAACAAAGTGCAGAGGGAGGAAGAGAAGGGGAAGGGGTCGGGTGACGCTCCGAACCAGGGAACCCCAAAGCCCTCCTGAATAACAAAGGAGAGGGCGCCTCACTGGGTAATACTGACTGGGGGGAAGGGGCGGGAAGGCTGCAGCCACGCCGCAGCTCAGTCAGGGCCTGGCCCGAGGAAGCTCTAGGAGGACACTGTGACAGCGGCCGAGTTGAGGGTGCTGTTCCTGGCAAAATTGAACTTGTTCAGGGTCTCCTCCAGCAGGGAAGTCAGCCGGCTCTGGTCAGCCTGAGGGAGAAAGCTCGGTGAGACCCGCTGAGAGAGGACCCGAGGCAGCCCCGCGGCTGAAGGCGGAAACCTCACCTCGCTAATGAAGCCCAGCTGCACCAGCTCAGCCGCCAGCTCAGGGATGTTCTCATCTGACAGAGAAACAGGAGAGCGTGAGTACACGGTGCAAGGGAGAGGCGGGGGCCCCAGTCGGTGTACTCTGGCTGGGAAAGAATGATACAAGCAAAACTATGAGACTTACATTTCAGGGGCTAATGTATTCATTTTATGTAAGTCAGTGTGTGACTGCCCTGTCACCTTCCCCACCCCTGAGTGTGCCCCTCACAGATAAGCCTCATAGACTCCCATCCTCTGAGGGAAAGGAGAGACTCACTTGGCATCAGGTCACAGCTCAGGTGCCGGTTCAGTTTGTCCTCCAGCTTCAGCAGAAGCGTTAGCTGGAGAAGAGGACGGTCAGAAAATGAGGCTCCTCTTCTCCACCCTCTGGCCACCCAACCCTACGCAGCCCTGGCCCTGAGCCTTACGTGGTGTTTGACTCCCTCCTCCACTGACTCAATGTTGCACTGCATCAGCACCACCTGGGGAGAAGGGACAGAGAGGGTTACTAGAGTAGGGACCAGGGAGTGACATGGTTGCCAGGGAGCAGAAGCACATTCTTCTCTTCAAAGGACAAAGCCTTATCTGAGATGCCCTCTTCTCCCACTGTAACCATACCAACACGCATACCCACATAGCCCCACCTTGCGGGTCTCCACTTCAGCTGGTTCAGGTGTTGGAGTCTTGACAGAGGGGGGCACCACAGGTGATGTCACCTCCTCCTGCTGTGGCTGCTGGGGCCGAGGCAGCCCAAAGGCTGTCAGGGGGTAGATCCCATTCCTAAAGGGAGATCAGACAAGTCACGTGGGCTCTGTGCATGCCTTAGGACGCCCATCCCTGCTTCCTCAGAAAGCCGCCTCACTCCCCACTCACCTAACATCTTCGAGGAATTTATCCAGTTCCAGAGCTGGTGACTGAGAGTACCTGGAGGAGAAGACAAATAGATGATGGAAGGAAGGAAACAAGCAAAACAGTAGATTCAACCATTCCCAGAGAATGGACAGTTGATGGAATCCTCAGGATGGTAGTGACCAATGTGCCCCTTTCAGACCCTCTCAGTTACTCACAAAGTCTGAACTGGTTCTCTTCCTGGTCCTGCAGGGATTTCAGCCAGAACAGCACTGGTATCCATGTTTTTAGTGATCTCCTCCAGTGCATTCTCTGGAATCATGTCTGGAGGGCATGATGGAATGAGAAGTTATCCAGGGATAGTCAGTCTAATGTCATAGAAGGTACAGAGGTCCTGGGAGGTTAAGAATCCCTTAGCCTTGGCTGGGTACTCAGTGGTTAGAGTGTCGGCCCAGCACCAAAGGGTTGCAGGTTTGATTCCCAGTCACGGGCATGTACCTGGGGGCAGGAAGCAACCAGTTGTTGTGTCTCTCTTAAATAGATATCTTTGTATCTCTCTCTCCCCCTTCTTTCCCTCCCTCACTCCCTTCCACTCTCTCTGAAAAGCAATGGAAAAAATATCCTCTAGTAGGGATTAATAACAAAAAAGAATCCCTTTTGAAGTAGAAAAGATAGCATGCCAGTGATAGTTATAAGGCGCCAGGGTAAGAAGAAAATTCCTAAGAGGGCCAACCGGACTCACGTTGGTGTCCCACAATGCAGTGGGCAGCAAGGAGTTTCAGCGAGGGCACTTCAAACAGTGCTGGGTGGAATAGAAGCTCTCTGGCTGTTGGTCTGCGAGCAGGCTCAGACTGCAGGCACTTTTGAATGAATTCCTGGAAAAGGGAACAAGGAAGTGGAGCAGGCACTTGGCAAGCACCTCACTGTATTCTTTCTCTCTCTCATTATACTCAGCACAGGGCTTCATATGTATATACTAGGTGCTCAACACTAGTTGAGGAAACCAATTGCTAAATATTATTGAAAAGGGGGTTGAGAACTATAAGGTATTATATAAAAAGTAGTATTCACTGCCCTTCTGGGTTTTCATAATTACTTTTCTGCTCTCCAACCATAAGCTTTCTCTCTTCTTTACAGCTCTAACTTACTTTCCTTATGTTCTACCTCTCTGCTTTATTGGCCCAACTCACTGCCTACTTATCTTCTCCAACCCTCGCCAAATTTCTTTTCTCTTTCCAAACATATTCATTGTGGTCAATAATATTCACCACCCTTTAGTTTCCTGAGCCCAGAATCACAATTTCTTCTGTCCACCACCTACTAAATGCACTGGATCTCCCCAGGCCTCTCATCTCCATAGGCCCCACGATAACCAGTTTTTCCTCCTGTCGATCTTGAAGGCCCATGATCTCATATTCCTAATCTTTCCCTTGCACACAGCACCCCAACACTGACCTGGAAACTTATTCCACACTAGCCTCAAGACTTTCCATTAGTCTTCTTGCATTTCTCTCCCTTTCACACTTAATGTAATGAGCTACAAACTATCCTTGTTTGGACACTCCTGTCCTGATTCCCCTTACTGCAGTTTATCTACTGACTCATAACCCTTATAATTCTTTAAGTCTTAGCTCATTATTTAAGGTCTCTTTCCCTAACTAAAACTATAGTTGACCCTTGAACAACCTGAATTTGAACTGCATGGGTTCACTTACACTTTGATTTGTTTTAATAAATACCTGTACTGTTTTCAATCCGTGGTTGGAGAGGGCAGACAGTATGCATTGATCTATGCCATTTATACCAGGGACTTGGGCATCCCCAGAGTTTGGTATCCACAGGGGGTCCTGGAACCAATCCCCTGTGGATACCAAGGGATAACTTAAGTTCTAGGGGAGACAAAGGTTATATGCGGATGTTGGACTGCACGGGGGCTTGGTACTCCTACCCCATGTTGTTCAAGGTCAACTGTGTGTGTGTGTGTATATCACCAAATGACTGATCAAATTCAAACTGATTTAGAAAAATCAAGACAACAAAGGACTTATATGCATGCATATAAGCCTAACCAGTGGCCACAGACAACAGGGGGGTGAGGGCATGAGTGGTGGGGATGGGGAAGTAATGTGGGGATAAGGACACATATGTAATAACTTAATCAATAAAGAAATTTCATATATATATATATATATATATATATATAGTATGTGTGTGTATCAAGACAGATGTCTTACAGCCAAGGCATTAGGGGTGAGTTAATTAAATGTTTGACCAAATATAGCGGACTAAGTTTTAAGTTGGTACTTTTGTATGGCCCATGAATGATGTTATAAATATCCAAATGGCTGTTGGAAGAAAAAGGATTCTCTACCCCTGTCCTAAGAGCGTATACCAATTACCTGGGGTAACCATCAAATTAGTTTACGTCCATGCTGAATTAATGCATAACCTTTAACCCCAATATTACCCCTCATAAAGCCTGAACTGTGTGAGTATACAAAACACATGGTAGTCACCACATAGGGAAATGTTTGCCGTTTTTGCCTATCCTTTCTAGTTATGTCCTCTTGCTCTTAAAAGAGAGCACATTCCCAATAGGTAGAATCGAAGAAAAACTGCAGACATTTCAAAAGTCTGTTAAGGAGGAAGTGACCCTGAAGACTCTTACCCTCTGTAATGGGTCTTCTAGAAGCTGGATGGCACTGCTGATGGCTTCCTGTGGCACATATGAGGACTCTCCGTTGCCCTGAATCTCCAGCACTGCCATCTGCAGTGAGGGGCATAAAAAGGCAAGTGGAGAACTCAGAACCTCAGTGTTCCCAGTCACTCCCTCAAGACCAGTCCTTTACTTGTCCTCCCTCCATCTCCCCTTCCATCTTCTCATTTGACCCCTTTCCATCACCACCACCCCTCCCTGATGTGGTTTCCTCACCTCTAGTGCACACATGCCAAAGGAGTAGATGTCTACTGCCGTGGTTACATTAGTGACTTCTAAGGAAAACAGAGAAGGCTTTGTGAATAAGGATGGGAGCAGGGCATGGCAAAAATGCCTTTTAAAGAAATGAGCACGGCAGTAGAGAAGGACTAGCAGTTTCAGTTATGTTACTTCTGTAGAAAACGGGATGGGGAGAGGGCAGAAAAACTAATGCCTCACCTCCGTATTCTGGTGCAAAGAAGTGTAGATTCTTCTGCTCTTCCCGACAAGTCTTCACATGGTTGTTGATAGTGTCAGGAGCCACTGGGAGTAGGGGAGATACCCACAATCTGACCACCATGAACAAAGCAGTCACACTCCAGAGAGGACCCCAAAAGCCAAATTCTCTCCTGAAGTCTCCAACACTCAAAAGACACAAACCCTTTATCGTCAACTACAGACTACACCCAAGCACCACCTACCTCCCCTTTCTCAGTCTACCACTTCTCATCGAAGGACCCTAATTCAGTTGCAATGAAGGTTCCACACTAAACTAACAGGTTCATGGGGCTTTGGGCAATACAGGCTAAGGAAAAACTTTCACTTGTGACCTATTCACCTTCCCCATAGCCCAGGTACATCTAACCCCTGATCACAGGAAAATGTTTGATGTAATTCTTTCATCCACCCTGCAAACAGCTTAATATAACAGGCAGCCCTTCCTAATTTAGGACCATTTGAGACCCGAGACACTTAAAAGATAAGAAGGATACAACCAAGTAGATAGCCGCCTTCTTGCCCGCCTCTGCTGTCTAAAACTCAGAAATAGTTCCAAATTGAACCAATATCCTTGAGTCACTTTCACTTTTAATCCATGAATAATTGTAGACCCTGCTCTATCCCCTTATCCTTCAGCATTGCCTGCTACAGAGCTGATCGAGGAACCAGGGTCAGGCCCAATTGGGACTCACTCAAATCATAAACAATGACTACATGTCACAGAGCTTGGGAGCACAGTATGATTTAGGGAACCAGCCTGACGATGAGGGGAATAAAAATCTAGGATGTAAGGAGCCAGCCAGGCAAGTCCATAGGAAACAAGCAGGTTATGGAAGGGCAAGCAGTTGAACGACTGGCAGGGCAGAAGCCAAGCAGGCATAATTAGGCAGGGGAGGCAGGAGAATCGGGGTTGCTCCCACGACTGCGTGCACTGGGCAGCCGCAAAGGGGAGCAGAAGGAGCACAAACAGAGCCCCATGTGGGGCAGAGGGAGCTCTCACCATTAGCAAAAATCCTATGAAACACTGTTGGGAACAGAGCAGCCCGTAAGCGGGAGGGAGGAAAACAGAGAAAAGTTGTGAGCGATGGAGCAGCCAAGCCCCAGACAAATGGACACGCAAATACCACACAAACACGGCACACAGAGATGTCAGACACTGCACACAGTTCCACAGCAAATGAAAGCACTCACAACAGGCACAGCCTGGAACCTCCTTTGGTAGGGTCCAGCCCCAGAGGCTCAAGTTAGACGTTATACCCATCTCTTCTTGCTCTTTCCCAACCTCTTTCAAGATCTGTGATTCTCTGTATTTACCCGTTTTCCTCCAAAAAGGTGTACAACTAGGATTAGACCCTACACCCTACCCTTTCTACTGACTGGCCTCTCCTATAAGTTACCCCTAGGAAGGTCCTTTCTCTTATCACCAGCCCACACCTCAGAATTTCGCTCTGTTCTCCTTATTCCTTTCGTCTTACCCCCATGGTTCCCAAAATCCCGAGGCTCCCCTGCCCAGAACCTCTCCCTCCCCTCACCAGAGCCAATCTTGATGAGTCCGTTGTGCTGGATGAAGATGGTGTCACAGGTCAGGTTCCCATGGATGATGGGGGGGTCACAGGAGTGCAGGTAGCTGTGGGGGCACTGGGCTGTTAGAGGGGCCACTGGGAAATTAAGGGCAGGGGGAACCCAGGGGTTAAGAGGAGCAAGGGGCTGGTGATCTGCTGGTCACCACAAAAATAATCCCCACACTCTGAATCTCCATTTTGCCTGGTGAGTTAAATAGCTGGATAGGCACTGGGAGACAGTATCATGTTTAGCGCATTAGGAAGGTTAAAAGACTCATGGGGGCCTAATCTTGACAGGATATGACTAAAAGAAAGTGGGGTGAGGCAGCAAAAACAGCAGAATAGTGCTCAGAAATCTGTTTGGAGGAACTAAATCAGGAGACACGGGAAAGACACTAACCAGACCCTACATACCTTAGAGCAGAGAGGATTTGTGTGCACCAGCGTTTCCAAGCCTGGAACAGAGTGAGCAAGGGGCAGCAGTAATCCCTCTCTCAACCCTCTTCGCAGTTCCCTCCACTCTTCCTGATCAGCTTTATAATTAACATGAAATTTTAAAACCCCCAAACCAGCTTAAAACTTTGTTCTCCCTCCATACCTTTTCATTCATAGTCTTGTGGTTCTTTTTGGTCTTCTTCAAAAATTGCTTAAGACTACCAGATGACATGTATTCTGTGATAAAAATGACCTAGAGAGGCAAAGCACACCAATAAGGCTTTATAGCAGAAATGATCCCCTGCCTTTATATACATAAACACCACATATATATAAATCTGGAAGCTTGCTTTTTGTTTTTAAAGTTTCTCTTTTTTTTGCCCTGGCCAGCTTGGCTCAATGGATAGAGTGTCGGCCTGTGGACTGAGAGGTCCCAGGTTCGATTCCGGTCAAGGGCATGTACCTTGGTTGCGGGCACATCCCCAATAGGGAGTGTGCAGGAGGCAGCTGATCGATGTTTCTCTCTCATCAGTGTTTCTAGCTCTCTGTCCCTCTCCCTTCCTCTCTGTAAAAATATCAATAAAATATATATTTAAATAAATAAATAAATAGTTTCTCTTTTTTTGTTTTAATACCACTTCCTTAAATTTTATTTTAATGTTTTGTGTGGGGTTTTTTTGGGAATTCATTTCTTTTTTTGAAATATGTTTTTTATTGATTTTTAGAGCAAGAGAGAAACATCAGTTGGTTGACCCACATCCCCCCCCTCCCCACAGGAACCCCAAACCTCAATCTGGGCATGTGCTCTGACCAGGAATCAAACCAGCGATCCTTTAGTGCACAGACGACGCTCAATCAACTGAGCCATGCCTGCAAGGGCCACTTCCCACATTTAGTAGTATAATGAAAACTAATGAGCTATATATGGGAAGGAGAAAATAGAAGTTCACTCATTTCTGCCCCATCTATAACCAGACAAAAGGCACAGGTAGTAGTCAAAGCCCTACTCTCATCACCATACCAGTTGATTCCAGTTCTGTTTTAAAACTATCTTGTTTTAATATCTGGATATAAAGTAATAAATGTAGCTAGTTTCTTGCAGTAAGCTCAGGAAAAAGTTCTTACCCTGGCCTTGTTCTCTTTAATGTCAGCCCAATACTTGTGAAACTTAACAATGTTGAGATGCTCCAACTGAATCAGATTATCAAACACAGCTCGGACCTTTTCCTGGGAGCAGGAGAGACAGTGGGATTACTGAGTTAGAAATCACTGTAATCTGAAAACCATTCCCTACCCCTCCCCAAAATGATCTAACCCCAACATACTCTCCTTAGTCAGCTTCCCAATACCAATTCCTCTTTAATATCAGCATTCTAACATCCCAAAGACAGTCTGTATCATTTCACCATGACCTACCTCCTGCAGCTTGTAGTTCTTGCGCTCAGAGAATTGTACCTCATTCCACACAACCTCTACACCCTCCTCTGTATCCATGGCCAGGTAAGCACTGTCAATACCTGGTACATTCCGCTGGTTCACCTAATAATTCAAATGAAAGGTAATTACAGTTACCTCATGAACCCCCAATTTTAATACTCCGTATGATCCTCTTCACCTAGGCTCTGACCTGTTGAAGGTTGGTCTGTACCTTTGAGAATTTACTTCTCACCTCTTAGAATTCACTCTCCTAAAAGTGACACTTCCATCACCTTACCTCTTCTCGCCTCTTCTGCCAACGCCCACACGGTGACTCTTCCAAGATCTCAGACTCATCTTCACTTTCTTCTTCTTCCTCTGGGGAAGCAGCTGAGGTCGTGGAAGTCACGGGAGGTGACACCGACGTCAGACCAGTTGCTGAGGATGAAGATTCTACCTTTGGGTCTGAGCCACTGCTGAGTACTGTCTGGGAGTCCCCCTCCGACATGCTGGAACAAACACTCAGGCCTGCATTGGTTGGGGCAAGGATGGATGAAGAAGGCAGAGAGAGTCAGGATAGATCTATAAAGACTTAATCCTAAAAACCTCATCTGGGATTAAAAAGAAAAAACATACCTCCTTTGTTTCCTTAAAATCCAAAGGCAGAAACAGTCCTATCTGAACACTGAAGCCTCAGCTACTCTCCTCATCTAGAGAAGGGAAGCTGACCCACCCAAGAGTGACAACACCAGATTTATGGCAATATTGCATCCTTGGTGAAGTCCAAGTGAACACCAAAACCGGGGGCCCCATTTTTTTCTCAGCAAATATTTGCTCAATAGCCTGCCCTTTGAATCCTCATCGGCCCTATTTGCACTGTGCGCAAGAACTCAGCTACACGGATAGTGTTCAGAACAGATTACTCCAAACCCCAAAATGTTCCACTTACTCAGCCCAAAGGCTGGACCTGCAGCACTCTCAGCCAGTTTATCCTCATGAACCCTCAGGGGTTCTTCCTCGTGACTTATTCCACGAGAACTAACCTTGGCATTCACTGTCCATCCCTCCTACACACACAAGGAGCCTGCCAGTCCATGGTGAGGCCACCCTTGGGCCAGGTGACAGGCAGTGGTTAGTGACTTCATCCCTGATGACCTCACCCTTCCCTGTGATGTGAGTGTCGTAAATGGGTATTGAATAGCAACATTTTTTCTCATTCACTCATTCAACAAATATGTATTAAGCACCTATTATGGGCCAAGCACTGGGCTAGGTGCTTGAGATACAATGAATAAAAGAAAACGATGTTTATACTCATGAAGTCACAAGTTTAAAGCAGATCTCAGACTTTAAGCTTCCAGCTTTCATTTCATTCTCATGGCTCAAAGACACCATCCTCTGGGGCATTGGATCTGACATGTATTCCTTTCAAGTACATATAACTCAAGATACTGTACATCCTTCAGCCTTCCATGGCTCAAGGGCACCACCCCCTGGGGCACTGGATCCACCCTCCTGTACTCCTTTCAAGTACAAGTAGTTATAGGAACAAATACTAAAGCCCTATACAGTGCAACACTTTTTCAGGGGCATAGTTACTGGAAGAAAAGGAATTCTTAAGAGCCAAAAGTCACTAACTGTCCAGATAGTCATAGAATAACTATAGTCTGTTATTCCATTTCTCTAACAACAAAAGCTATGAAGGAGTTGGAACCCTGTTTGCTGGTCTCAAGGGAGTGCTCTCCAGTATGAAATGTTATCCTGGAAAGTAGAGTTGTTCCTCTAAGTCAGTTCAGAATACAGATCTCTGATTAACACCAACCTTCTGAAAAACCCTCATTTTTTTAGAACTTGAGAATGGCCCCCTTCTGCCTATCTCTTTCCCCAACCTATACTTAGACTATGTTTGTTTTTGTAATATATTTTTATTGATTTCAGAGAGGGAGAGGAAAAGACAGCCAGAAACATCAAAGATGAGAGAGATTCATTGATTGACTGCCTCCTGCACACCCCCTACTGGGGATCAAACCTGCAACCTGGCCATGTGCCCTGACTGGAATCGAACCCAGGACCCTTCCATCCGCAGTCCGATGCTCTAGCCACTGAGCCAAACTGGCTAGGGCTAACCTACACTACTTTTAACTCAAGTCAGGAGATCTTTATTAGATGACACCCTACTAAATACCAGAGACCAACAAAGCATATGGAGAAAATAAGGCAAGATATTATTTCCCTATGTTATTTTCTAGGTTCTTGACTACCAAACATTTTATTCAACCAGTCAGGAAAGCTATAATGTGAATGTGTTAGTAATCCACCAGAATACCAGTTAATTTTGGTTACTTTCTAGAGCAGCTATAATATAGACTATAACCAGAATCTGAACGGCTAAGTGAAATTCCCAGGTGGATTACAATAGGAAATACTAGTGGAATTCTAATACTGGAAGCCTGTGGCCAATGGACTCTAAAGAAACCTCTGGACCCAGAACACAGACTACTAATCCACAGCAGGGCACCACAAGAAGCCAAACTTTCATGGGTCACAGGATGCCCTTTGAATGTGCTTGTCCTCTCCCTCCCCAGTCTTTCCCCAGGAGGCAAAATAAAGGTAATGGCAAGACCCCCCAGCACTCCCCCTCCTGATGAAGAAATCTTCGCAACACGGAGTTCTGTCCAGGGTCGTTCAGAGGTTTGAATAAATCACACGCGGAAAAGGCCATTTACGCCCCTAAAGGAACCTGCTCGCCGCCTCCAGCCACCCCGAGATGCAGTGTGTTCCTTTCTGAGCAATGCGGGTAGATCATCCTGCAAAGTTTTTCTCTGAGACTTGGAATTCTTGGACTGCAGCCCCGCTGCACTGCAACTCCCCGGCCGGCAGCGCGGCAGGCCACAAGCCTCTTGGCTGCGCTCACCCAGCTCGGACCCAGGAGGGCCTCTGGGATGGGCAGGATCTTCGGTGAGACACACCGCAAGCTCGTGGGAGGAGCTGCACACTCCAACAGGTCGCCCTGGCCGGCGTCGGCGGGGGAACGGCCCCGCAGGCCGGCAGGCGGACCGGCCGGGGAGCGAGCGGCGGCCACCTCAGCACCCGCGGACCCGCGGCGCCGCCGCAGGCGCAGGCCACGCCCCCGCGCAGTCAGCGCGCCGACCCCGCGAGCAGGCGCGGCCCCGTGGCTGCGCTTCCGCAGGCCGCCCGGCCCGCGCCCGCCACCCCCGCCCCCGCGGCCGGCCCCGCCTCTCGCCAGCTAGAGTTGGACAGGAACGCCGGCCCTCGCGCCCGGCGCCGGCGGGGTTCTGGACCGCCGTCCGCCGTCGCCGCCACTCGGGGGAGGTGACGCGGGGCCGGGCTATGACTGTGGGGCCCAGGCCCGGCTCCTCGGCTCCCGCGGGCCGGGCCTGGGCCGCCGACTAAGCAGGGCCGCCTCCCGACACCCGCCTGCCGGGGTCCCCCCCGCCTCCGGCCGCGGAGACCGACGCGTCCATCCTCTCGCAGGACCCCATCCACCCACGCCCACCCCCCTCGGCGCTCACCTGCCGACTCGGCTTCCCGCAGCCTGCGCTTCAGCTCCAGCTCGGGTTCCGGGGCGGCCGATCCGAGTGCCTCCCTCACAGCTGCGCTCCTCCGCAGCGCAACCGAACTGTGGGCCCCGCCCTCTCGGCGTCCCGACCAACAGATGGGCGGTGCCGCATTGCCGTTGGGTTTCCATTGGACAAGGGCGCCGGAGAGGGCGGGGCCTCAGACAGATGGTCACCGGCAGGGATCGCTTTCAAGCCCGTCTCCTCCCCTTGAGCTCGTCCGGCCGAGACCTCTCCGAGGCTTCGATCTTTTCGGGCTCAGCTGGGGCTCCTCTCTGTCCACTCCTCCTGTCCACTCCAGGTGCCCCGGAAGGCTCCGCTGGACGAAAGGAAGGCCTTCTCCCTCTTCTTGAAGGCGCCATGACAGTTTTTGTCCGACTAAAAGACAAAAGGACCCTAAGAAGTAGCTTCCATTCTAGAGGAGCGCCCACCCACTTTCATTATTTGGGGAGGCTGCGCAGGGCACGTTATTCAGAAAGCTTAAAATAATTACTGAAAATTAATAGTTGATGTTTCGTGATTACATAGCACTGATATTTGCCAAAACTTCGTCAGAGATTTTCACAGATGTTTGTTTCATTTGCTCCTCATAAGAAATTGGAACTATCATTCAATGGTAGTGGACAACTGCAAAAAACTGAATCAGAGGCATTAAGCTACTTACGGAAAGTTGATAAGAGTCAAATCCAAAACAGTAAGACTCATCGAATAAGACTTCCTTGAAAAGATGTTTAGGGGGAAAGATTCTGGGAGACCCGGTTGATCTGCTAAAACCAAACACAAAAGCTGAAGGATAGCCGTTCACCCTGCCCTTAAACACGTATTCTGGAGGGAGGAGGAGAAACCACCATCAGAACTTGGGACTGTCATAATCACCACATTTCATTGTCCTTAAAGGGAATTTCTAAGTCTATTTAACAGAGAGGAAAAAAAAGGAATCTGGCAAAAGCCTCTGGTTTTCTCATCTCTTCACCTCAAAATACTTACTTTAAAAACCAATCTTTCATCCTTCCTTAATTCTTTCACCACGGAAAGAGAAGGCTCTAATACGGTTAGACATCTAGTGAAAGTTATGGACCTTGTTTTGGACTTATCCACCAAAGTTAGCATACAATTTCAGGTAGTTGAGATTATAAATCTTTGTTCTAATCTCAAAGACGTTTAAAAAAAAGAACCTGATTAACCTTTTCTTCTCCTGATTAACCTTTTCTTTATCTGAGTTCCAAAGCAATTGGAACACCTGGCCCGTTGGGTAAACACTCATTAAATCAGTTGATATTATTCTTATAGTTTCCCATTCCATTCCCCCTGGGTAGCATTATCAACCTTTCCCTTTTTAAAAAATATATTTTATTGATTTTTTTTTTTTTTTTTTACAGAGAGGAGGTAGAAGGATAGAGAAAGAGTTGGAAACCTCAATGAGAGAGAAACATCAATCAGCCGCCTCCTGCACACCCCCTGCTGGGGATGTGCTGGCAACTAAGGTACATGCCCTTGGCGGGAATTGAACCTGGAGCCCTTCAGTCCGCAGACTGACACTCCATCCACTGAGCCAAACCGGATAGGGCTCAACCTTTCCCTTTCAACTAGCTCCTTTCAAATATGCAGAAGACCCTTAGAGTTTAGCAGATACACATCTGTGGGGGAAGAAGAGGGGGAAGGTAAGGTGTGGGCGGTGCCAAAACAAAAGTTTTCAATTATACTGTACTTCATGTTATCTTTTTTGTTATTATTGTTAATCCTCACCAGAGGATTTTTTAAATATATTTTATTGATTTCAGACAGGGAGAGGAAGAGAAACATCAATGATGAGAATCACTGATAGGCAGCCTCCTGCATGCCCCCTACTGAGGATCTAGCATCCTGAGTATGTGCCCTTGTCTGGAATCAAACCCGGGACCCTTCAGTCCACAGGTGGACACTGTATCCACTGAGCCAAACCACTAGGGCTATTTCCTTCTTTTTAAAAATTTTTCTTTATTGTTGAAAGTATTACAGATATCCCCCATTTCCCCCTATTGATCCCCTCCTCCCACCAGAGGATATTTTCTCCATAGCTTTTCAGAAAGAGTGAAAGGGAGGGTGGGAGGGGGAGGAGAGAGAGAGAGAGAGAGAGAGAGAGAGAGAGAGAGAAACATCATGTGAAAGAGAGACATTGACCGGTTGCCTCCCCAAAGGAACCCACCAGAGGGGAGGGTAGAGAAACCGAAACCCAATAAGTGCCTTTGGCCAGAAATCAAACCTGAGACCCTCTGTGCACAGCTGACATTTAAACCACTGAGCCATTATCGGCCAGGGCACCAGCTTATTTTTCTTTTATGAGTTGCATCTTTGGTTTTGTATCTAAATCTGTCTCCCCTAGCCAGTTTGGATGAGTGCATAGAGTGTTGGCTTGTGAACTAAAAGGTTTGATTCCTGTCAAGGGCATGTACCAGCCCAGGCCCTGGTCAGGGTGCATGCAGGAGGTAACCAATCAATGTGTTTCTCTCACATCCATATTTCTCTGTCTTTCCCTCTCCTTTTTTTTCCCCTCCATTTTTTTGTGTGAAATATTACAAAGAGTAGTACATATGTCTCCTTTTTTCCCCCCTTGATCTTCCCCCAGCCTCCCCTACCCCCAGTGTTTTGTGTCCATTGGTTATGCTTATATGCATGCATAAAAGTCCTTTGGTTGATGTCTTACCAGCCTCCCCTCCCACCCGTCCCCGCCCAACCCTCCCTGGCCTGCCTGCTGTAGTTTGACAGTCTATTTGATGCTGCTTTGCTTCTGTATCTATTTTTGTTCATCAGTTTATAATGGTCTTTATTATCCATAAATGAGTGATGTCATGTGGTATTTTTCTTTCATTGATTGGCTTATTTCACTTAGCATAATGCTCTCCAGTTCCATCCATGCTGTTGCAAATGGTAAGAATTCCTTCCTTTTTACAGCAGCATAGTATTCCATTGTGTAGGTGTACCACAGTTTTCTAATCCATTCATCTGTTGATGGGCACTTAGGCTGTTTCCAAATCTTAGCTATGGTGAATTGCACTGCTATGAACTCCCTCTCTGTTCTACTCTCTAAAAATCAATGGAAAAATATCCTCAGATGAGGAGTAAAAAAATACTAATAAAATAAAACAGCATCACGGTACCCAAAGTCATGAAGATTTTCTCCCATGTTAAATTCTAGGTTTTATAGTATTACACTTTACATTTAGGTCTGTGATCCATTTTGAGTTAATTTTGTGAGGGGTGTAAGGTTTGTGCTTAGATTTAATTTTTCTTTTCTTTTTTATAAAATACGTTATTTTTTAGAGAGAGAGGAGGGAAGTGGCATAAAGAGAGAGAAACATCAATGAGAGAAATAGAAGTGATCAGTCAGCTGCCTCCTGCACGTCTCCCACTAGAAATTGAGCCCACAACCTGGGCATGTGCCCTGACCAGGAGTCAACTGATGACCTCTTGGTTCATGGGTCCACACTCAACTACTGAGCCACATGGGCTGGGCTAGATTCATTTTTTACATGTGGGTGTCCAGTTGTTCCAGCACCATTGTTTTCCTATGTTTATTGCCCAGTTGCATTTACTCTTCAGTTTGCCTTTCAAATTCTGGATTGATCATCTTTTTCTTATTGGCTTCTAAGAGTTCTTTGTTTATTAGGAAATTCACATTGTCTCTTTAATCTCATATAATGTGAATCCCATCCTATATCACTACTAAACTTTACTCATGTATTTAAACTCCTACTCCTATTCCTTTCACATTCCTCACTCTACAGGACCTCTTTATTAGGATTTGGGACTGAGCAGCATGTTCTTAAAACTCTTCTCTTACTTTTTATAATACTGATTTATTTCATTTCTTTCTCAACTTGTCCTAATTTCTCTTTTTATTTTACTTTTTGTTAATCCTCACCTGAGAATATTTTTTCCATTGATTTTTAGAGAGAGTGAAAAGGAGGTAGGGAGACAGAAACATTGATATTGCACATCAATCTGTTGGCTTCCACACCCACCCAACAGGGGATCGAACCTACAACCCAGGCATCTGCCCTTGACCAGGAGAACCTTTGGTGTGAGGGCCGACTCTGACCATTGAGCAACACCATCCAGGACTCTCCTCTATTTTTAATTTCTATTCTTTCCTCCTAACTATTAATGTGCCCAGGGTTGTATTCTTTGTTCTCTCTACACCATCTTTAGATAATATATCCATTGATGAGCTTTTAATATATCATCTGAATTATATTTCTCTCTAGCACTTTTTTTAAACGTATTTTATTGATTTTTTACAAAGAGGAAGGGAGAGGGACAGAGAGTTAGAAACATCGATGAGAAACATCGATCAACTGCCTCCTACACACCCCCCACTGGGAATGTGCCAGCAACCAAGGTACATGCCCTTGACCAGAACCGAACCTGGGACCCTTCAGTTCACAGGCTGATGCTCTATCCACTGAGCCAAATCTTTTGAATAATGTATTAAATGACTCTAAAGAAAGGCAAAGCCTTAAGACCACCCATGCTTGTCTAATTCTAAGCTTCCCAGTTGACCTGTTGACCTCATCTTCCAAGTGGACTCTAGCTTTGCATTGTGACATCTATAAATGTATAAATTTACTTAAAATCACTATAAGCCCTAGCTGGTTTTGCTCAGTGGATAGAGCATCGGCCTGTGGACTGAAAGGTCCCGGGTTTGATTTTGGCCAAGGGCACATGCCCGGGTTGCATGCTTGATCCCCAGTAGGCAGCCAGTCAATGATTCTCTCATCATTGATGTTTCTATCTCTTCCTCCATCTACCTACTTCTCTTAAATCAATAAAGAAATATATTTTTTAAATAATAAAAAAGTAAAAATAAAAATCACTGTAAGAATTCACAGTGAGTGAATCTTATAGTGTGAAAATTATTCCTCAATAAAACTGTCCATAGTCTTTCAAGATATTGGTTTTCATAGATCAAGGCAATTGGCAAATCTGTTGGGTTTCTGCTCTAAGCTTTTCCTCCTCAATATGAGACTCACTAATCACGCCTCTAATCTGATCATCCCTTTAGGGATGTGATATGGATCCTCTCTTGGAAAAGAGCTTCTTTCCAAAATGAAGGTATAACCAAAGGAAATGCTTCTTTGCCTCAAGCTTGGCATTTACATTTCTGCAGAGCCTCAAACTAAGAGAATCCTAGATTTCTTGATAATGGTGAGTTCTCTGAGGTACTTAAAACATGCACAATCCCATGATCTTCCCTCGATAACTGGGTGTCAGAGAGGTCTTGAGTATCTGTATGTCTGAGAATCTTCCAAGGTGGCTCTGATCAGGCTCTGATACAAATAGCCTGGTTTATCCCTGTCTAGGAATGATTCCTTGCGATATTGCCTCATAAGTTAGGTCTCATTATTTAAGTTATGAAATGGGAATATTATTTAGCTCTATACCTTTGTCATGTCATAAGAAATTGAGTCAAGTTCTAAGATAAACATAATAGGGCCATAGAGGAATAAAATAACAAACAGTCCACCTAAATTAAGAATTCACCTGAGATTATTTTATTTCCACAACTGCATTCAATTATGTTAAAATCAAATTTATTATGTATTTTGTTTTGTGTTTTACTGGCATAAAGGTAATATGTGTCTTATATCACAGGGATGTTGTGCAATTAAACTAATTATCAGGTCATTCTACAGCTTTTCCTGGGCTAAAAACATTAATATAAACCTTTTCTGTTTGATTTCATGTAGTTAGTTTACTTTTGTTGCAGTAATAAAGATAACTGTCCCAAATCTAAAATTATTTCCTGTGAAAACAGATCAGACTGTAAAGAAAGGCTTTAGAGATCTTTCTAGCACCTAGTGGTCTAACACTCCCTTATTTCACATCTCACAGCTGTACTTCAAGGCTTGAATAAGAGAGCAAAATTCGATTTAAACAAATACTTGTTTAATCCCAAATATGTGCCAGGCACCAGGCTAGGCAGGCAGTAGGGTAATAAATGAATAGGACAAAGCTCCTGTCCTCAAAGAGTTCATCTTTATTTGGGAAGATATCTTTCAAACAAAAAAAGTTATAATACTGAACAAAAGAAATTACAAAAAAGACAGACAAAAAAAGAAAAACAACAAAAAAGTTTTTTAAAAAGTTACAAATATAAGTGCAACAGAAGTACATATAAAGTTCCATAGGCTGAATAGAGAAGGATTGATTGACTTTTATTTTTTTTATTTTTATTTTTTAAATATATATTTTATTGATTTTTTTACAGGGAGGAAGGGAGAGGGATAGAGAGTTAGAAACATCAATGAGAGAGAAACATTGATCAGCTGCCTCCTGCATACTTTCTACTGGGAATGTGCCCACAACCAAGGTACATGCCCTTCACTGGAATCGAACCTGGGACCCATGAGTCCGCAGGCCAACGCTCTATCCACTGAGTCAAACCAGTTAGGGCCTGATTGACTTTTTAAATAAAACTTCCCTGGGAAGAAGTAGTAGGCTAATGGCTTCCAAAAATTTCCACATCCTGATCTCTGGGATTTGTCAATGCCACCTCATATTGAAAAAGGGACTTTGCATATGATTAAGGTTTTGAGATGGGGAGGTTTGCCTGGCTTATCAGGATAGGCCCTAAATGTAATCACAAGTGTTCATAAACGAGGAAGGCAGAAGGAGATTTGACTACAGAAGAGAAAGAAATGTAACCACGAAAGCAAGAGGCTGGAGTGATGCCAACTAATGCAGGCAGCCTCCTGAAGCTAGAAAAGGCAAGGAAATACGGCATCTTCCTATCCCCTAGAAGGAACCAGGGCAGCTGACACTGTAACTTTAAACCAGTGATGCTGATTTCAGCCATCTGACCTCCAGAATTGTGAGAGAATAAATTTGTGATGCTTTAAGCCACCAAGTTTCTGGCAATTTGTTACAATAGCCTTAGGAAACTAATTCATAAGGTTTCTCAGACAAGACTGAGGCCTGTCTGACCTTGGTTTTAAAGGACAGAAATTGAATAGAAATTCAACTCGCAGTAGAGGGAGGGAAGAACAGTCCAGAAGAAGACCCAACTGTCCTTTTCTCTGACTCACCAGTCTTGGAAGAAAGGAAATTGGACCATAAAGCCTATGATTTTCCACTATAAGTCATGTCACTTTTTAACAGTAAGAGTTGAAGATTTCTAACATAGGTGTTATTTTTCTTTCCTTTAACCTCAGCTCTGGCTTTTCAGTTTGAAGCTTAATTTTTGTTTTTACAAAGTTTCTTACTTCCAGAAGAGGAAACTCTTCAGGGAGAACATTAAGAGAGTAAATGAGAAAACTAAAGAGAGAATCAGATAAGAACACTTTTATTTTTATTTTTTGGAGCAAGCTTGGGAAGAGAATGACAAAGCCTCCTCCAAAACAAGTAAAAGAACTCCTTGCCTGGTTTGTTTGGGACTAAGAGAAACAAAATAGTGAAAATAAAAGTAAGTACTCTAACCCGGGTATAATTGGAAACACAAGAATATATAGTATATAGCTAGGAGAGGGGACAATAGATTGAGAGCCCCAACATATGAGAGTTGTAAAAGAAAATAAAGAGAATGATGATAAAACAGTTTGAAAATAGATAAGATTTTTAAAGTATTGATGAATGACATTAGTCCTCAAATATTAAAAGTAAGCTTTTAGTACTAAAATAAGCCCATGCTAAGGCACATCATAGTGATATTTACACAACATCAAGGATAAAGAGAAAATTGTAAAAGATAACAGAGATGGGAGGAAAAAAAAACAGATTACCTATGAAACAGCAGTCAGACTGATAAAAGACTTCCCTGTAAACCTAGAATCCCATGAAGGCAAAATACATTTGATATAGCAGAAATAATTAAGATATTTTTTAAAAGCACCCACACTATCTCACTGGAAGACATATTTATAAATAAAAATTTATAAAACTGATTGGGAAAACTTACACTCTGGCCATGATGGTATAACAGGAATGAAATTTACCCTCCTGCCTTAATCATCCAGAAAACTGGACATAATATACGATTCAATAGTTTTCAGACATTGGATAACGGGTATCCTCAGATTACTGTCTGCAAAGAGTTTTCAGGCCACTTTGTAGACAGAGGAAACCCAAACAAAGCCTGACAACCTCATTGCATTTGAGAAGAGTCTGGAGTTTAGGGAGGCCAACGTGGCAAACATTTTCAGGGCAGAGTACCAGAAAGGATGGAGCTACACGGACAGAGAACAATTGAGTTCTGCAGAAAGATCTTGAGATTTTGGCTGAGCACTGAGCTAAAACATACAGGAGGAAACATATCATAGGTGAGGAAAGAACCCTTTAAGAGTAGTAGGCGGAACAGTCTTTCAGTGGAGAGGAAGCTATTTTGGTGGGCGAGGTGGCAGGATTCAATTGGCAGATTTCCTTTTCTCGCTTTTTTTGTTCTTTAGTCCCTAGCAAATTGCAGAGCCAAGTAATTTACAAATGTGAAGTCATTTGTTTCCTTGAACATGAGCCTCAGTGAAGAACTTTTGCCCTCCTGATAACCATAAGAAGCAGCAGGACTTTTCTAAGTAATATTATGGTTTCCTTGGGCCAGTCTGTCAGACTGGACTTGTGTGTCCTCAGTTCTTAGCAGCCAATATGGCAAAGAAGTTCTCCTACAAAGGACTTTGAGGAATCACTAAGGAATGGTTAAGTGTGTATTTCTGGAAATTACTATTGCTTTTGCCAGCTGTCCTTGTTCCTAACCACTGCTACTCTTGAACTCTGCCACCGCCTACTTCAGGCTCTGTACATGGCCCCATCCCAACGAACACAGATCTCATTTTATTCTCCAAAGCTCAGCTTAGTCCAGGCTACTTAACAAGACAGAGGCACAGACCTTAAAAATAAAGGGTAGTCCACAGTTGCCACTAGACGTGGCCATACTTCAGATTCCTGGTAAGGCAGGGCCAGCTCAGCCTGCCCACTTTCCTCAACAGGAATCTCTAGACTGCCACATCTTGGAATCCTAATGCTGACACCAGGCATGGGACCAAAGAGAATCTTTTCCGGTTCAAGCCCTGGTTATTTCTACTCTAGAGTATCCAACTGAGGGGCTATCTTTCCCTTAGGAGGAAAAACTCACCTTCACTTTGGCCTGCTTGATGCAATCCCAGGAGTTACTGATACTTTCCAGACTTGGGGTAATTTGGCTTTTATATTACACCACTTTGTGAGATATCAGTGATTCAGGCCAGTCTATGGACTTATGTGAGGAGTGAAGATTAAGATTGGCACTCACTCTTGAGGGGGGCTCCAGTTTTGTGAACACCTGTGAGCAAACACTTGGATAAAAACATAATTGGTTTTCCTAAAAACAAGGATTTTAAGAAACATTCCAGTCTATATTCTCATTTAAGGGAAAGAAATGATCTCTCCTTTCCTTCAAGGACACATTCCTGTGAAAGATGTAATTTATATTACTAATACATAAATTAACTCCAGCAACTCAGTCTGAAACATCTGAATTTTGGTTAATGGTCATTTCACAATTATCTTTAGGATAAAGTGACTATTTTATGTATGTCTAGACAGCCCATTCTGGTGATATCCTTCAGAAAATGAAGGCTGTTTCAAAATGAATTTATGTCTCGCCTTCTAGAAATACAAAACAGCAACTGATTTTTTAAAAAAGTTTCATTTATTGATGAAAACTTGAAGTGTAGTATGGCCTAGTCCAGAACGTCAGAAATGGACTCTTTCCCCTCTCTCTACTGTTAACTTCAAAATATCTGCATTCCTTTTCTCTTAACGCTGAATCTTGCCCCCGCAGTTCGCCCCCACTCCCTGGACCAATCTTTCACCTTTAACCACACACAGGAAGGTATATAGTGTCAAAACTGCTGTGCTCCCAAAGCAGTATTTGATGACTAGTATCATCAGAAACAGGATGCGAAGGAAGTGTATGAAGGGTCAAAAACAGAATTAGAAACCTCAGGAAAAGTCTGGGTGAGTGGGGGGAGTCTGGGAGGACCTACTTTCCAACTTCTCTTTTCTCATTCTCTCCTCACTCAACATCTTCCATATGAAGGTTGAGTTTCTCAAATCTGTGGTCTGTTACCCTCTGGGGGTCTTGTATTTCCAAGGCGCTATGAGGCTTCCGTGAGAACTTTAAAATTTTGAGCTTTAAGTTGTATAATATAAGCATATTAGCATATTTTAGATTATCTAGGTGAGCACCTTATATTTTTGAGTGATCTTGTATTTGTTTACAATTAAATGGGTGTCACATTATACTCTGAAGTTAGTATGTAACTTTTAAGGCAATGTTCCCTGGCCTAGACTCCCTTGAATCCCTTGGGACTGGCAGGGGTGTCTGTCTCAGTGGGTCACCATTTCTCATGTTTGAAAAACACTGGCTTAAACCACCTTCTCTTTTCTTTCTCACATGAGAGGTAACTGGAAAGAGACTCATGAGCAGCTAAAAAAAATGACAAAAAAGGTTTTTAAAACGCCCAGTGTTTTTCAGTTTATCTTCAATGTTTGACCAGTTGAGAGGCAAGAAAACATAAGCAATCTAGTGATTTGTTTAAATATGTAACATGTGTAAGAATTGCCAAATGCTCAGAATTATTTACTTATTGTCTATCACAACAAACCAATCCCATGCCTTTATATCCCTTGCTGTGGAATAAACTTGGTGTATATTTTATAGACCCTTTTTTTTCATTCAGGGCAGCCCCTAAAGGACATGTTGGGAACTGTTTCTTTTACTATGTTCCATTAATCAGATCTTGAAGCTCATATAGAATCAGGAAAATCAATCTGTGAATATGATGGGTGTTTGGGGTTTTTAAAGAAAATTGTTTTTGCTCCCTACCAAAGCATGAAAACTGTGTCCTTGGAAATGTACTGCAATGTTTTTTGGGGGGATGGGGATGGCCTGAGGATAATCTTCACATTCTTATCTCTTTTCCTATCTCTTTCTAGGAGCCCTTTTAGCATCTTCATTTCCATTCTCTGAGACACCACTGCCCTCCAAGTACCTACTTTTTCCTTCAGCCATGTTTTCTTTTCCACCTTTTTCCTTGTCTATTTTTCTTCCACTTTGTTTCGGGCAATCTCCTATGTTTGTGTGAACATCATTTAATAATGTAATGTTTTTTCTCTTATTTACTACAGTATGTGCTTATGCATATTTAAGACATGGCTGTCTTTTGGTTGAATAATGCAATAATGCAAACTTCGCACTTTATATTCAGCTCCTCTTATCCTTAAAGCAATCTGGAAAAGTAGATATTATGTGTGTGTGTGTGTGTGTGTGTGTATATATATATATATATATATATATATATATATATATATATTTGATTTTTAACAGAGAGGAAGGAGAGGGATAGAGAGTCAGAAACATCGATGAGAGAGAAACATCCATCAGCTGCCTCCTGCACACTCCCTACTGGGGATGTGCCTACAACCAAGGCACATGCCCTTGACCGGGACCTTTGAGTCTGCAGGCCAACGCTCTATCCACTGAGCCAAACCAGTAAGGGCGATATTGTGTTTTATAGATGAGGAACCGAACCTGAGAATCAGTAACTTGTGACAGATCACATAGGTAATATATGTCAAAACTCTGCTCCTTTTCATTCTTAGAAAAAAAGCTTGTATTCTTTTTGCACTGCCTTTGTCAGAGACCTCATGTAAGTCACCACAGGCCTCACAACACCTCCCTCTACCCTCAGTTCTACCTTCAACCCAATGTCTTCAATGTGTGTGCATCCAGTTGTCACCATAAACGGAACCCTTCTTCTCCCAGAACTAGCACCCTCCCACCAACACACCATTTCCGGTTACTGGCTCCACCAATCTTTGTCACATTCCGGGGTTCCAAACCTTGGTGTTCATTCACTCAACATATATGTAAATACTATCGAGAACATGAAAGAAAGGAGCTCGGGGCGCTGAGGTCTCCAGCAGTATGTTTGGTGGGGTCTCTGCCTTCGTAGAGGCGGACAGGCTACCAGCAAAGGCGAGTGCGGGGAGGCGGGGGACTTCCTGGAGGAAGCGCTTCTCCAGGTGGCGGAAGAGGTGTGCTCGGCGGGTGACAGCCGGGAAGGAGAGAGGAGGGGGAGCCCCGAGACCCCGCGGAAGGACGGCGGAGGGCGGGAGAGATGCGGCCCGGGCTGCGGCACGAAGGGTCCGGCAAACTGTGCCAAGGAGTGCGCAGGTCTCTGAAGAGGCAGGAGGGAGCCCTCCGTTTCCTATTTTAAAAGAATCAAACTGCTCAACGCTTGGAGAAGGCTTCCCCCTCCCTGAGTCCAACCTCGGGCCGCATCCTGTCGCTCTCTTACTGTCTGATTTGTTCCGTCATCTCTGCCCCGACTGCCGCCGCCCCGGCCCAGCCTTCCCATCTCAGGCTTCCACGAAAGCCCCTTAGCCCGCCCGCCATTCCCCGGACTTTCTGCCCCCGACCGGCCTGCACACGGAGCCGAGGCGAACGGCCCTGACGCGATGCCGGGGGACAGGGAAGGCCGAGCCCCGCGTCTCGGCACCTGCGGGCTCCCATCGCCAGCCCAGCCGGCATCACCACTTAAACCCGCTGTCTACCGCGGCTGGCAGCTCCCTCAGAAACCTTGCCCAGGACGGTGCGGCCTCTCCTCGGACCCGCCACCTCCTCGCAGCCGGCCCCTCTCCCCCCGCACGGCGCGCTCCCAGGCGTCCTGCGGGCTCCAGCAGCAGCGCGTGCTCCCCTCCTCGGGTGTCTCCCCCGCAGCCCCGGTGCCAGCCGCTCCTGCCCGCACTAACTCCCGGAAGTCGCAGACGAGGTCTCTATGTTCTCTGGTCAGAAAAGACCCTCTCACATCCCACTCACACGAACCTCCTAAAAGCCCGGCCAGGTGCTTCCGGTGCCCAGAACTAGTTAACTTTTAGCGGAACTGAGTCCGGCGGGGTTGGCGGGGTCTGAGGGCGCAGCGGGGAGAGAGGGGCTGACACCCTGGAGGGCAGACTGGAAGCGCCGGCCCTACACCAGCGAGCGACAGAGACACGCGATCTGAGAGGCCAGGGATGGGGGAGCCGAGAAGGGGGACCGCAGGAGCCAGGTACGCGCGACGCCCCTCCACTCCTCCCCCGGGGAGCACGGCCGTTGGTGGGCGTGGCCGCGCCAGTCTCGCGGGAGCGGCGGTTGGGCGGGCCGTTGTTTCCGCGGGCGGAGCGAGTTGCTAAGGAAATGACTGTCGGCAGCGCCGAGCCGCGCCGCGCCGCGCCGCGCCGGCCGGGCGGGGTCTGGAGTGGCGCCGTTTCCGCTTCCGCTCCCTCTCTCCAGCAGTCCCGTTACCGCCTCCTGGCCCGGCCTCGCGCCTTTCACCGGCACCTTGCGTGGCTGCGCCGCCGGCCGCTCCTGCCACGCGCGCCCCGGGGGCTCCCGGCTCCGGCGCGGCACGGGTCGCGCTCCGTTCGCCTGCCCCTGAGGCCGCCGGCCCGCCGCCGCCATGGGCGCCTACCTTTCCCAGCCCAACACGATGAAGTGCTCCGGGGACGGGGCCGGCGCGCCGCGCCTGCCGCTGCCCTACGGCTTCTCCGCCATGCAGGGCTGGCGAGTCTCCATGGAGGTGAGGCCGGAGGGGCCCAGAGACCGGTCGCTGGAGGGCGGGAACCCGGTGGAGAGAAAAGGAGCGGGGGGATGGGGTCATCCCCGGGGACGGGTCCGAATCGGGAGCCTGAGTCCCCAGCGGCAGTTCTGGTGGGGCGGCATCGAGAGCGGGAGGGAGCTGCCGATGCTTGGGGGCCGTGCGCCGGCGGCCACCTCGGCGGCGAGGGCTTTGCCCTGCGGGGAGGCACCTTCCGACGCTGACCGCCTGCTCCCCGTGCCTTCGCGCCTTCCTCTCGTGCCGGCACCGCTCTCAGACTGGTAAACGGCGTGAGGTGTGTTGTGGGAGGAAAGGGGAAAAGAGGCGCTATTCATTTACTTTTGCGAGGAAGAGGCAAATAGACGGGAATGGCTGTATTTAATTTTTTATATTTTTATCTTAAATATGTGAGAGGCCTCTTTGGGCGAAGAGTTTGACAGGGAAAGGAAGCCCGGCAGACACTCTAGTGTTTCAAGTTCTGGGCACCGCATGTTAATTTCAGAGGCTCAACCTGCCCTCCAGGAATTGTCTGTATTCTCTTCAAGGCCTCTTACGGCCTTTGGAAAACTTGAATGATGTCAGTCAGTATTGTTCCTTTTTAAAAATTATGCTTGATTTTTTTTTCCTCCCCCATTTGGGGTTTTTCGAAACTTAATTGTCGTTTGCCTGTGCTTGTAGTTTATAGTCTCCTTGGTTTTCCATAATTTCGTTGTTATTATTATTATTTTGTCTTAACCTACAGAGAACTGACTTTCTTTTCTGGAAAACTTCACTCTGGGTAAAAGGGGGAAAGTCTGGATAAAAGAGTACTATTGGGTAAATGGATTTGAAACTACAAAGGGGAGCAGAGAAAACTAGGCAAGAAAGGGAGAAAGACCTGTGCAGGAGGTGTCTTTGTGAGGAGTATTGTGAGATCCAGGCAGAAGGGTTAGGGAAATGTGCTAATTATGTCTGGGTTTGAGGGTTTATCCACTTAACTAGGTGGGTTTCAGGTAGCTGCCAACTTACTGTTCCCTGGGGAAGTTCTCCGAATCCCTCGCTCCTCCCTGTGGTTAGCTCTGGAATGACAGTATCCGCTCAAAGGCTTGCTCTCAGACTCCAGCACACCTGCAGTTGACTTGAATCAGTTCTGTCATTAGGTATAACTGTCAGGAGTGGAGGGGATCCTATAGTTCATCTCACCTAGTTCGGCTCCCACCTTTTACAGCTCAGAAGTTGAGGCCCACAAAGGTTCGAACACTTGTGCCTTTGGTGGAAAGAATCTCGAGGATGAAATTGTTCAAGATACTGGCTGTTTATCATCTGAAGTATAATGTTCATATTTCACTGTGCTGCAGTATTGAACTTACAGAGTACTTGGTAAATGTAACTGCCTGCCTGTTAGAAATACCTGGATATAGTTTCAAAAGGAAAACATTTATATATTGGGGTTTGGGTTAGTTGGTAGTTTGCAGGTTCCATTTCTGTGACATTTTCTGTTAATATTTGAAGATTTGAAGTGACTATCTCATCTCACAGTAAGACTTTTTCCTTCAGATTTCTCATTCCATATTTTCCAGTTTATTCTCTGCTATGGTTTTTCCATTTCTTTAAAAAAAAATATTTTATTGATTTTCCACAGAGAGGAAAGGAGAGGGATAGAGTTAGAAACATCGATCAGCTGCCTCCTGCACACCCCCTACTGGGGATGTGCCCGCAACCAAGATCCATGACCTTGACTGGAATCGAACCTGGGACCCTTCAGTCCACAGACTGATGCTCTATCCACTGAGCCAAACTGGTCAGGGCAGTTTTTCCATTTCTTAGTAATATTCTCATTTTCTTTATGGATTGGGTATTCAATTGTTCAAGTCATTTGCTCAGTGATTCTGCGCTATTTGCTTCCTCTCTGCAGGACATTTCCCTTTAATTTTGGTTTATCCGTTAATTAGAAAATGACTTTTTTTTTTCAATCTGGGGCCGTTTGGTTTGTAGGAGATCTCAATAGACTATTACTTAGATCTTAATCTCCTTTTTGAGAGATAACTACTTAGGGTTTTTTAAATCCTCCCAGTTACTCTGTTTCTGAACTTACCTTTTTTGAATAGTTAAATATAGCTAATCAGCCTGGCCAGAGTGGCTCAGTGGTTGAGCATACACCTATGAACCAGGAGGTCACAGTTCAATTCCTGGTCAGGGCACATGTTGGGTTGCAGGCTTGATCCCGGGTATGGGGCATGCAGGAGGCAGCCAATCAATGATTTTCTCTCTCCTTTTCTCTGAAATCAATAAAATATATATATATATATATTTTAATATATATTTTATTGATTTTTTTAGAGAGGAAGGGAGAGGGACAGAGAGTCAGGAACATCAATGAGAGAAACATCAATCAGCTGCCTCCTGCACTCCCCCCCCCCCCAGGATGTGCCGCAACCAAGGCATATGTCCTTGACCGGAATCGAACCTGGGACCCTTGAGTCCTCAGGCCAATGCTCTATCCACTGAGCCAAACCGTTAGGGCAATAAAAATATATTTTAAAAAATAATATAGCTAACCAAATCACCTTTAGGTCCTATTGGGGATCCTTTTCTGCTTCCTTGATAAACTTTCCCTTTGGCTTGGTTTTTCCTTTCTCCCCAAAGTATAACATTATTTCTTTGGTATGGCAAGAAAATAACTGCATCTAGCTTTGTGAGTGAATCTTTTCATCAAGTGTATTCCTGTTCCTCTTAACCTGTGGGGCTTAATTCCACCAATTATGTCTATTGACCTTATTTGCTTGGTTCTAATGATTCAGTTGAGGTAAGTTTATCATGCCAATATGCATTACAAAGGTTGCTATAATCCTAACTCATAGATTTAGCCTTAAAAGAATACTATTTTACCCCTTCTCTTAAGGGAAAGATGACAACTATCAATAGCTGGCATTTTACACTTGCTGCCTCTCTCCAGCTCCTCTTTCTGTGGCACCAGGGTGCTTTGAGGAGGGGTAATAAAAATACCACAGTTGAAGTTCTCTTCCTTTCTTTCTTCTACGTGGTTTGGAGGGACCCTTAAGCTAGTTGAGGTATATATTTTGGGAGTTAAGAGGTAGGTAGTGAGCCCAAGCCGGTTTGGCTTAGTGGATAGAATGTCAGCCTGCAGACTGAAAAGTAACAGGTTTGATTTGGGTCAGGTGCACATGCCTGAGTTTCCGGCTTGATCCCTCTTGGGGGCTGTGCAGGAGGCAGCCGATCAGTGATTCTCATCATTGATGTTTCTCTCTTTCTCTTCCTCTCCCTCTCTGAAATCAATAAAGATATATTTTAAAAAAAGGGGGAGAGGTAGGTAGTGAAATGGTGCCTGAGAAGTATATGTGGAAAGCTCTGAGTTTTTGGTGGCTAATGAGAAGTCCAATCTGAAATGAAGTCTTTTTTTAAAAATATTTTTTATTACCCTGACTGGTTTGGCTCAGTGGATAGAGCGTTGGCCAGGGACATGTACCTTGGTTGCAGGCACATCCTCAGGAGGTGTGGTGTGCAGGAGGCAGCTGATGTTTCTAACTCTTATCTCTCTCCCTTCCTCTCTGTAAAAAATCAATAAAATATATTTAAAATATTTTTATTGATTTCAGAAAGGAAGGGAGAGGGAGATAGAAACATCAATGATGAAAGAGAATCACTGATTGGCTGCCTTCCTCACGCCCCCCACTGGGGCCCAGCCTGCAACCCAGGCATGTGCCCTTGACTGGAATCGAACTTGGGACTCTTCAGTCCGCAGGCTGACGCTCTATCCACTGAGCCAAACCTGCTAGGGCTGAAATGAAGTCTTAAAAGGGACTTGTAGTTTTTGATTGTGAGTTCTCTACAAGTGATAAAATGCTTTCAATGGAGCGGTAAGATTAAAAAAAAGTTTCTCTAAATTATATTTGCCTTTTTTTAAAGGGAGTATAATTTTGAATACACTAGTTGTTCATTGCTAGTATAAATGGTCATAGAGGGTTGTCTAGAATTGAATGTAGATAGTGTTGAGTAGAAAATTCTTAAGATATCTGAATGACAGTTTCAATTATTATATTAATGGACAAAAATATAAACTAAGCTACCTTAAGCATGCTGTGGGGTTCCACTTGAGAGAGGGCTTCTGAGGCTGAAGGGCTTTGATGTCTGATCCTCAGATTAGTGCCTCATCTCTAGCTTAAAGCCCTTTTTTACTTACTGAACCAGGTCAGAATTCCATTGTCTGGGATGCAGTTTAGCAATTCTTTTTTTTTTTTTCTTTTTTAGTTTAGCAATTCTTATAAAAGGGTATTCTTTTAATTTGATGAGCATGCAGTACCTCTTCTTCACAATTCAAAGATAGTATGAAATGATATCAAAGGTATGCCCATAAATATGGAGAAATTGTTTTCTAATATACTATTTCTTTTTAAGTTCTCAAGTACAATTAGACTGGCTCAGGTACAATCAGAACTTATTCATCAAGATGTCAAGAATATTTTACATAATTTATTTCTGTTGCCCAATCTCCTAGCAGTTGTTACTACTGCTTCTCAGCTCCTGATCCCATTGGGTTATCATTTTGGAATTATCCTTGAGAGGTAAGGACTTGATTGTGAGTGTAGAAATTTAACAGATTTGATCAGTAGCTCTTCTAATTTTAAGCTGTCATTAAAATTATGCTTTCTGGGAAGCACAAATCTTTAGAATTGAATTTAACTTAATTCAAAGATGGAGAATAACAACTTTAAAAAAATGTATTGTTGATTTTTTTGCAGAGAGGAAGGGAGAGGGATAGAGAGTTCGAAACATCGATGATAGAGAAACATTTATCAGCTGCCTCTTGCACACCCCCTACTTGAGGATGTGCCCACAACTAAGGTATATGCCCTTGACTGGAATCGAACCTGGGACCTTGAGACCACAGGCAGATGCTCTATCCACTGAGCCAAACTGGTTAGGGCGAGAATAACAACTTTTAATCATACAGTATTTGAAAATGTACCTACAGATCACTTTTAAAATAACTTTGAGCTTGGCCAGTGTGGGTCAGTAGTTGAGCATGGATCCATAAATCAGGAGGTCACTCACTGTTTGATTCCTGGTCAGGGCACATGACAGGATTTCGGACTCTATCTTTAGTAGGGAGGAGAGTGTAGGAGGCTGCCAATCGATGATTCTCATTGATGTTTCTCTCTCCCTCTCTCCCTCTCTCCCTCTCTCTCTTCCTCTCTCTGAAATAAATAAAAACCAATTTTAAAAAAGTCTTTAACTGCCCTAACCAGTTTGGCTCAGTGGATAGAGCGTCGACCTGCGGACTGAAGGGTCCCAGGTTCGATTCCGGTCAAGGGTATGTATCTTAGTTGCGGGCACATCCCCAGTGAGGGGTATGCAGGAGGCAGCTGATCGATGTTTCTAACTATCCTTCTCCCTTCCTCTCTGTAAAAAATCAATAAAATATATTTTTTTTAAAAAATCTTTAACTTTGAGATGTAAATTACATACCATATATATCATTTAAAGTGTATATTTCAGTGATTAATTTATTCAGAGTTCTATAGCAATCACCTGTCAATTTTTCTTTTGTTGTTAATCTTCATCCGAGGATATTTTTCTTTTTAAAAAATAAATTTTATTGATTTTACAGAGAGGAAGGGAGAAGGATAGAGTTAGAAACATTAATGAGAGAGAAACATCCATCAGCTGCCTCCCACATGCCCTTGACCAGAGCCTGCAACTAAGCTACATGCCCTTCAGTCTGTGGGCTGATGCTCTGTCCACTAAGCCAAACCGATTAGGGCCTGAGGATATTTTTCCATTGATTTTTAGAGAGAGTGGAAGGGAAGGGAAAAGGCAGAGAGAAAGATCGATGTGAGAGAGACACATCTACTGGTTTTCGGACGCCAAGCCTGCAACTGAGGTATATGTATTGAACCCAGGATCCCTCAAGTCTGAGGGCTGAAGCTCTTCTATCCACTGAGCCAAACTAGCTAGG
The DNA here is from genome assembly GCA_004026665.1 of Murina feae. NCBI lineage: Eukaryota > Metazoa > Chordata > Mammalia > Chiroptera > Vespertilionidae > Murina > Murina feae. The sequence continues at coordinate 116,614 of PVJC01000045.1, read as the reverse complement.
GTACCACTATCAATTTTTGAATATTTTCATAACCTCCAAAAGAAACTTTGTAACATTAACAAGTCACTCCCTTTTCTCCCTCCTCTAATCTCTGGCAACCACTAATTTACATTATGTCTATGGATTTGCCTATTCTGAGCATTTCATATAAATGGAATTATAAATTTGTCACTTTTTATCTGGCTTCTTTTACTAAACATGATATTATTAAAGATTATGTTGTATCATTAATCTGTATTTCATACCTTTTTATGGCTGAATACAATATTTCGTTTTATGATCATTTTGTTTATCCATCAGTTGATGGATGTTTAGATTTCTGCATTTTGGCTTTTATGGATAATGATACTGTGAACATTAATGTGCAAGTTTTTTTGTCAAAAGTAAGTTTTCATTTCTCTTGAGTGGTATTGCTGGGTCATGTAATAACTCCATGTGTAATATTTTGAGGAACTGCCTAACTATGTTAAGGTTGCAACATTTTATATTTCTACCAGCAGTGTATGAGGGTGTCAGTTTTTCTACATCCTCCCTTCACTTGTTATTATGTTTGTTTTTTTATTATAGTGTATGTGAAATGGTATCTCATTGTTTTGATTGTATTTCCCTGATGGCTAAGGCTGTGCTCATTGGCCATTTTATATATCTTTGAAGAAATGTCTGTTCAGATCCTTTGTCCATTTTTAATTGGGTTGTCTTTTTTCTCTTTTTACTGAGATTAAGAGTTTTTATATTCTGGATACAAGTCCCTCATCAAGTAGGATTGCAAGTATTTTCTCTCTTCTTTCTTGTTATTGACCTTTGAAGCACAAAAGTTTTAAATTTTCAAGTCCAGTTTATCGAGAGTTTTATAGTTTGAGCTCTTACATTTACGTCCCAGATTCATTTTGAGTTATTTTTTGTGTATAGTGTAAGGAAGGGATCGCCCTTCATACTTTGGCATGTGGCTATCTAGTTGTCTCAGCACCATTTGTTAAAAAGCCTATTCTTTCTCCTAATTGAATTATCTTGGCATTATTGTTAGAGATCAGTTGACCATAAATATGAAGGTTTATTTATTGACTCTTAATGCCATTCATTTGATCTACATACCTGTTGTTAAGCCAGTACCACATTGTCTTGGTTGCTATTGCTTTGTGGTAAGTTTTCAGGTCAGGAAGTGAATATTCCAACTTTGTTCTTTTACTTTTTTCTTCTTTTCTGGGTCCCTTGCATTTCCATATGAACTTTAGGATCATCTTGTAATTTCTTCACAACAGGCATCTGGGATTTTAGTAGATCAACTTGAGGAGTCTTACTACTTTAGCATTATTAAGTCTGTAGTTTTGTTGTGGTATCTGCAGGTTTTGGTATCAGGATAATACTGGTCTCATAGAATTAGTTGAGAAATGTTACCTCCTCTTCTCTATTTTGTTTTTGTTTCTTTTTAAAAAAAATACAAAAATACATTTTCATTGATTTGAGAGAGAGAGAGAGAGAGAGAGAGATAAAGAGAAACATCAAGGATGAGAGAGAATCATTAATTAGCTGCCTCCTGCATGCCCTACACTAGAGATAGAGCCTGCAACCCAGGCACGTGCCCTGACCTGAATCAAACTGAGACCTCCTGGTTCATAGGTCGGATGCTCAACCACTGAACCACACTGGCTGGGCTAATTCTTTAGGTTTTTGGTCGAATTTGCCAGTGAAGACATCTGAGACTGGGCTTTTCTTTATGGGAAGTTTTTTTCCCTTTTGTCTTTGTTGGTTTTTAAAAATATTTATATTTGTTATTTTTATTGTGGTAAAATACACATAACATAAAATAGACCATCTTACTCATGTTTAAATGTACATTCCGTAGTGTTAAGTACTTTTACATTGTTGTGCAACCAATCTCTTGAACTCTTTTCATTTTGCAAATTTGAAACTCTGTATCCACTAAACAACTCCTCATCCTCCTCTCTCTCAAGTCCCTCGCAACCACCATTCTACTTTCTTTCTATGAAATTGGACTATTCTAAGTGAATGGGAAGAGAATTGCAGGTTGGTTTTACTATCTGACTTTTTAAATGATATGCATGTATTACCACTGTGCTATAGATTTTATGTTTTGCATCCCCTAAAATTCATGTGCTGAAATGTAACCATCCTATAAAATCTCATATAGCCATAGCTGGTTTGCTCAGTGGTTAGAGCATCAGCCTGTGTCCTGAAAGGTCATGGGTTCAATTCAGGTCCATGGCAAATGCCCTGGGTGTGGGCTGGATCCCCAGTAGGGGGCGAGCAGGAGGCAGCCAGTCAATGATTCCCTCTCGTCATTGATATTTCTATCTCTCTATCCCTGTCCCTTCCTCTCTGAAATCAATAAAAATATATTTTGGGGGAAAAAATCCTCATATAAAGACAGATTTGTCTTTTTGTATCTGGCTTTTTTCACTTAGCATAATGTCTTCAAGGTTCATCTGTCTGTCGATGGACAGTTGGGTTGTTTCTGCCTTTTTCAGCTATTGTGAATAAAGCTGCTGTAAACATGGGTGTACAAATTATCTTTCCTAGACCCTAGTGCAGAGTCCAAGATTAAGGTGTCTGATAAGGGCCCACTTCTGGTTCATAGATGGCTGTCTTCTCTCTGTGTTCTCCATAAGGCAAAAGAGCTCTCTGGCATTTCTTTTATAATCTCACTAGAGGCCCAGTGCACAAAAATTTGTGCACTCGGGGATGTCCATCATCATGGCCTGTGCCCTCTAGCAGTCTTGGACACCTTGGGAGATGTCCACCTGCTGACTTAGGCCTGCTCCCTAGGCAATTGGGCCTAAACTGGCAGCCAGACATCCCTCTGGCAGCCCGGGGGCCCTTGGAGGATGTCCACTTGCCAGCGGGGAGCAGGCCTAAGCTGCAGTCAGACATCCTTAGCTCTGCTGAGGAGGTGGGAGAAGCTCCTGCCACTGCTGTGCTGGCACCTGGCAGCCTGGCTTGTGGCTGAGCAGAGCTCCCCCTGTGGGAGTGCACTGACCACCAAGGGGAAGCTCCTGCATTGGTCAGTGTGTGTCATAGTGGCCAGTCATTCCCAGTGGTTCTGCTGTTAGGGTCAATTTGCATATTACCCTTTTATTATATAAGATTTGTGAGGACTCTACTCTCATGACCACTCAAAGGGCCCACCTCCAGATATATCACATTGAGGATTACATTTCAATATATGCATTTTAGGGGGACACAAAACATTAGGCCTATAGCACAGTGATAATACATGCAATACTAGTATAATTTAAAAGTAATGGCAAGATGAATTTGAGAATTAGTTCTCTCATCTTCTCTAGTTAGGCCTTTTAAATTGATTTTTTAAAAAGTATTTATTGATTTCAGAGAGAAAGGGAGAGGGAGAGAGATAGAAACATCAATGATGACAGAGAATCACTGATTGGCTGCCTCCTGCACGCCCCCCACTGGGGATTGACCCAGCAACCCGGGCATGTGCCCTTTAGCCGGAATCGAACCTGGGACCCTTCAGTCCGCAGGCCGACACTCTATCCATTGAGCCAAACCACCCAGGGCTATTGATTGATTTTTTACAGAGATAGAAAGGAGAGAGAGAGAGAGAGAGAGAGAGAGAGAGAGAGAGAGAGAGAGAGAGAGAGATATTAATTTGATCCATTTATTTATGCATTCATTGGTTGCTTCTTGTATGTGTCCTGGCCGGGGGTTGAACCTGTAGCCTTGTGTATCGGAACAACACTCTGACCAGCTGAGCTACCCAGCCAGGTCTAGCTAGGTCTTTTTGTTCAATACTTAAAAAAAAAAAAAAAAAGTAATTCCTTTCCAAGCCATCTTCACATTTTAAAAATTGATTTGCAAAAGTTAAGAAATTTATGTGTCCTGGATCCAAATGGTTGACCTAGCCACACAAGAGTGTTTGTGGATATATTTTTAACGATAGGAGATTGACAAGTGGGAGGGGGTAATCAAGGCTTTATTAGTACAGATCCACTGATTGTCTAGAAGGTTGCAAGGGGTTGTGTGACACATGATTTAGTAAGACAAGGCCTAAGAGCCTTGACTCAGGGACTTGTTTATTCTGAGTCATCTCTTCCAGATCATCTCAATGGTTATTGTGTTATGATGTGATACATCTCTGGGTTCGAGGTAGGAAATGAAGGAGGAGGTATCCTTAATTTATTTGTCCTGAGGCATCTAGGAACCCACCATTAGGAGCAAATGTGGAAGTCCTGCTGTGTTGCAGAATATACTGTTTGGCCCCGAGCTATAAAGAAGTTTAAGACAGTGCCCATCAGCAGATGAATGGATTAGAAAATGGTGGTACATCTACACAATGGAATACTATGCTGCTGTAAAAAAGAAGGAATTCTTACCATTTGAGCAGCATGGATGGAACTGGAGAGCATTATGCTCAGTGAAATAAGCCAGTCGGAGAAAGATAAATATCACATGTCCTCATTTATGGATAATAAAGACCATTATAAATAGATACAGAGGTAGAGCAGCATCGAACAGACCGTCAAACTACAGTGGGAAGGCTGGGGAGGGTTGGGGGGGTTAAGAGATCCGCTGAAGGACTTGTATGCATGCATATAAGCATAATCAATGGACACAAGACACTGGGGGGTGGGGGAAGCCGGGGGAAGGTCAAGGGGGAAAAAAAAGGAGACATGTAATACTCTTTGTAATACTTTAAGCAATAAAACAAAATAATAAAAAAGATAAAAACAGGTTCATAACTTAAAAAAAGAAATTTAAGACAGCCTTTGCTTTCATGTTGTTTTTCAATCTAGTTAGGACCTAGTACTCCTTTTCCCCCCGCGGAATGTTGGATAACAATACAAGATAGCTTATGCTGAATGCCAAAATTATTGGTTAAGGCAATAAATATTAAGAGTTTAGCGGGGCAAGTGATCATAAAACATAAGTGTGATTGAGAAAGATCTCTGGGAGGTGAGACTAATTGGGCCTTAAGAAAAGTGTAACAGACAAATGAGAAGGTGGAAAGTGGAGGAAGAAAAAGTATTAGAAGTAGTAGGAGAAAAGGCTCTGAGACAAGCATCTTACTCTGCTGGGCTGGGATGGTCAGTGTCAAGAGTCTTTTGGGGGATAGTTATGAGAGGTAAGAGATTAGGTTATCAAGATGGGCAGGAATGGTGTTGAATGCTTTAAATTTCCAGTAAGTTGTAGGAAATCAATCTTATATTCCGTAGAATCTACTGAAGTTTGTAGCAATAAAATGTTATATTAGAAAGATTAACTTGGCAGCTGAATGTATGTAGGTTGGATTATAGGGGGCAGAGAGTAGAGATAGGAGAGGAGTCAAACTATTAAGAGTTAAGTAATTTAGCTATTATCAACAAACAAGTGCTGGGGAGGATGTGGAGAAAAAGGAACCCTTGTGCACTGCTGGTGGGAATGCAGACTGGTGCAACCACTGTGGAAGACAGTATTGGAGTTTCCTCAAAAAGTTAAAAATGGAACTCCCATTTGACCCAGTAATCCCACTTTAGGGACTATATCCCAAGAAACCAAAACACCAGTCAGAAAGATATGTGCACCCCCATGTTCATAGCAGCACAATTTACAATAGCTAAAATTTGGAAACAACCTAACTGCCCATCAGCAGATGAGTGGATTAAAAAACCGGTACATCTACACAATGGAATACTGCCCTGCTATATAAAAGAAGGAACTCTTACCATTTGCAATAGCATGGATGGACCTGGAGAGCATTATGCTAAGCAAAATAAGCCACTTGGAGCTATAATGATCAACATAATTTGATGAAGAATAGATCCAGAGACAAATGGCAGGGGAGGAGGGATTAGAGAGCAACCAAAGGACTTGTATAAATGCATATTAGCATAACCAATGGACACAGACACTGGGGCAGTGGGGGCTTGCCTGGAGTGGGAATGGCTTGGGGCGGGGGGCTCAATCCGGAAAAAAGGAGACATGTAAAACTTTAGACAATAAATAAGAAAAAAAAAGTAAAGTAATTTAGGAACAGAGTTACCAAGGAAAACTCAGCAGGACTCTGATGGAAAGTGGAAGACAACCAGGTGTTGCCTGAGAGAGTTCAGATTTCATTTACATGTAGGGGAAGCTCTAGATTTTTTTGAGACTTAATGTATGTTGAGTTCCGGTTTACATATGTTAAGTTTGTGGTGGAGAAAGGACATCTAATATTAGCAGGCATTTGGGAGAATAGAACTAAAGTTCTTCATAGATCCCAAAAACACTTTCAAGAAAGCTGGTGTGGTTTGTACTACTTATAAACAATGGCTGGAGTGAATGAAAACTGCAAAACAGCTCTTTGGATTGCTATTAAGGTTATTGTCTGCTTGTGAAGAAAATGTTGAAGGAGACGAGTTTGAAGATGAGGAGTTTAAGATGAATGTTGATCTAGAAAGAAGAGAAATGCTGTTTTTGAGGCACAGCGAAGGGGAGAGATTAGATATAGCTGGAGAAGTTTTGAGGTAGAATAGGGAAGATGTGGTTAATATATTTAAGAGTCAATGGAGAATACAGGAAAAAAAAGATAAACGGAAGTAGTGACCAAAATCAACATAATTTCATGACATCTTATGACTACAATACTTAGTGCCTCTGATTCAAGGGTAAAGAAAGCAGTTGGTCAGGTTATACAAGGTAGGATGAGGTTTCCTAGCTTGCTAAGAGACAGTGTTGAAATACTTAGCTCTGGCTCAAAAAGGGACAGAGAAATAAAGGCAAGGGTAGAGGTAGGGAGGCTGTGATCAAAGGTGTGAAGGTGGAAATTTAAGTGCTTAGAGAAGGTGGAACAGTTCCAAATGATAATATAGATTCAAGCCTCCTGGGAAGTAGAGGAGAAGGTAATGTGGAGTAGTTCTAGGAACTGTGACCTCAAGGCATAAGATGAATCTTTATGGTGTGCATTCCTTTTTGAAAATAAGGATAGAGAAGAAAAATATGAGCCAGGTGCTAAATAATTCCAATTTATAGTTCTGTGATGATATGGGCCAGATAAATATTTTTATTTCATTTTATAAATCATGAAATTTATTAAATACTACCAGAGATCATGTCGTATATATGGTAGCATGGCTACTTAAGGCCAATTCATAGGGTTTGTGGGGTTTTTTTGGTCATTTTATTACAAATGGAACAATATGGCTTATTGTACAAAAATTAAAAATGTAGAAAATAATTATTATCCCAAGCATGCTCTTCCTTAGTTGGATACATCATCTTCCAGATTTTATCATATACATACAGGTACTTTCCCCCCTTTTATCACTTAATATATTGTGAGCTCATTTCCCCATTAACTCATTCATCATTTCTGCACACCCCCAGTGGGGATTGAGCCCATAACCTAGGCATGTGCCCTTTGCTGGAATCAAACTCGGGGCCTTTTGGTCTGCAGGCTGATGCTCTATCCACTGAGTCCACAAAAACTTATTTTCTTATTTTTAATGTTCATGTATTTTATTGCTATTGAGTTAAATATTTTTTCATGTTCACTGAGGTGAGATCTTTTGATTCAAGATCACATGCTCTTGTGAGGAACAGATGAGGAAGTAAAATAGATGGTTTAAATAGAGGTATGGGTTCAAAAGAGAGGGTGCAGCTGTGATCTGGAGTGGCATTACAAGACAAAGACCAGTTGATTCTCTTGTTCCCACTGGGGAAGAGTGGACAGGAAGAATGCTCCTCTCTCCCTACTAAAAAATTGGAATTAGTTGGACTAGTTCCTCAAATTTTAGTAATGCATTTAAAAAACATTTACTTTTGAAAAAGCTAAACATTCCTATGGTTCATTCTCACTTTCATCTCTCTGCACCCTCGTAACCTCCTATAGTTAACTGCTTGTATTAATTTTCTATGTATCCTTGTAGTATCACACTATGGAAAGACATATTCCTATGCCTCCTCCTCTCTTTTTAAAAAAAATCTTAATTGAAAGTATTACATATATTCCCTTCCTTCCACCCCCATCGTAGACAGAAAGCAGCTTACTAAATATATTGCTCTGCAGTTTGCTTTAACAAAATATCTTGGAGACACTCCAAGGATTTTTTTTTTAAGGAAGGCAGTACTTGTAGGTCTTCAGTATTTACTGAAATGATTTCAATTTAATGTTAGTTAAACATGTACAAATATAGAACTGGATATAAATTCCATGCCAACAAGTCACTACAAAATCAACATAATTAAATCAGTGTTAATATGACAGTTGATTTTGCTGAAGCTAATTCAACACAGCGTGACTTAGGTAGTGACCGCCAAAGTACAGTTTCTAATGCCTGTACTATACCATGTCCTGTGCTGATTCAGTTCTCCCACTGTTTTTCTGTAATCCAACCCAGTCCTCCTTACTTTGTTGTACTCTTTCTTTTTTTTAAATATATATTTTTATTGATTTCAGAGAGGGAGAGAGAGAGAAACATCAATGATTAGAGAGAATAATTGATTGGCTGCCTCCTGCGTGCCCCCTATTGGGGATGAAGCCCACAACCTGCCCATGTGCCCTGACCAGAAATTGAACCATGACCTCCTGGTTCATAGGTCAATGCTCAACCACTGAGCCATACTGGCTGGGCTCTACTTTTTCTTCATTCCATATCACTACCATCTTTCCATATGAGTCGTACCATCATTCTATATGGTTTACTTATTATGTTTCTTCTGTACTAGAATGTAATTTGTGGAATGTGGGTGTTTCTTTGATTCACTAAGCACTCAGAACTTATCCTAAAACATAATGAATACTCAAATATTTGATGAATGAATGAGCAAAGGAATTCTTAAGCACATTAAACTTGGAGAACTACTGGTAGAGAATGCTGGGGAAATAGACAATCATAAAAGCAGTCAATGAGGCACTGAAAACGGTGGTGAGAAGAGAGGAAGGCACAGTATGGTAAACCCTGGCTGAGAGGGAAGGGAGACCATTATGGCTTTTGGTAGAGTGGTTGGAAGAAGAAGGTGACTTTTGCTCTATGGCGCTCTCCAGATCCTGGGGATGAGGCTAAGGGGCATTTGGTGATGACCATAGATAGGCCATCAAGGACCATCCATGGCAGCCCATTAGCTTTTGGGACATTTTCTCCTGGAGACGGAGGGATATATAGAACTAGGTATTTTTCAATGCTTTCCTTCCCTATTTTAAAATATCTTTATTTTCTAGACTTGTATAGTGAAGGCATAGTCTTATTTCAGGGGTAACTTAAGAACTACTGCACTCAGATTTTCTATATGAATTTAATTAGAAATTTTTAATTAGTACAATTGAAAATTTTAAATTGTTGATGCCTGAAAGAGAAAGAACTATTAACTTACACAAGGATAATCAATCAAAATATATAAATAGTGTATTAAAAATTTGTAGAAAGCACCTGAAAGGAAGCTTGGGTGGTTTTTCAAGATGGGGCAGAGTAAACTGGTACACTTTTACCTAGGTCGGACAGTCTTGGTTGAACTATGGCTTAACATGGAATATTAGTTTGAGTGCCAGAGTTTTGTTATTAGGAGAATTTGATTAAGCCCAGCCTGATAACTGAAATGTTGGTGTGGCAGGACTATTATAACCTTTTCAGGTATGCTATGCAGTCTTGAATAATATCTCAGTTCTGGCTGAGGGCAGGAGATGGGAAGGCTGATGATATGAGGCATTGTAACTTCCAGGTAACAATTACTAAACACAGCATAGTTTAATAACTTTTTAAATTATTTAATAACTTTTTTAAAATATGTATTTTATTGATTTTTTACAGAGAGGAAGGGAGAGGGATAGAGAGTCAGAAACATCGATGAGAGAGAAACACTGATCAGCTGCCTCCTGCACATCCCCCACTGTGCCCCTGACCGGAATCGAACCCCGGACCCTTCAGTCCGCAGGCCGACACTCTATCCACTGAGCCAAACCGGCCAGGGCTATTTAATAACTTTTAATAATTATTTGTTGGGAAGATATCCCGTTTTTAAAAAATTTTTTTTTTGGTTTTGTTTTAAAATTGATTCCAGGGAAAGAGAAATAGAAACATCAATGATGAGAATCATTGATTGGCTGTTCATTGGGGACTGAGCCCGCAACCCAGGCATGTGCCATCACTGGGAATGGAACAGTGACCTCCAGGGTTGATACTCAACCATAACCACACCAGAGGGCAGGACGATATTCTTTTGTAAATATAACCTCTGCCTAACTTGAGGATAACTTCTTGAATGAGTTAAACTTTGAAGGAAGAAGGTGTTTACATGGTGTTTTGGTGGGTAGTGCAGAGTATAAATGTATATAGTTCTGCAACTTTCTAGTGCTTTCACTCAGGCTGTCTTAGGATTCTTCTAGAAACTTTCTAGGTTGGTAATGCTTTCTGGTCTTGTACTATCTTTCCTAGCATTTTCTTCCTTGAAGTTCACTGGTTTATGGAATAGATCTGGAAGTAACATAAAAGATCCTTTATTCTGGTTCTTCCCATAGTTACCACAAATCCAAAAAGGTCAGGTCTAGAGTTTCAATAGCCAAGCATTCTGCCATCTGGACGACTGATATCTCTTAGGCTTGAGGTTGCTAGATTGCAGAGGTAGTGACCTGATTTATCTCTCTTCTTCCTTCTTTTCATGCCTTTCTCCATCTCCTGTACTTCTTTTCTTAGTTTATCATTCCATCTTCCTTTCTTATTTCTAGGCCCTGTAGGTCAGCTAGGGAAGGGTTAAAAAATTAATAAGATTAAGGTGTGAACATGATCCTCATGACTTGAGGAAGAATATCCTTTGGCATTGAGAAATGCTAATTATTCTCTTCTTTTTCCTAGGATGCTCACAATTGTATTCCTGAGCTGGACAGCGAGACAGCTATGTTTTCTGTCTATGATGGACATGGAGGTAACTTGAACAAATCATATTGATAACATCCTAACACCAATTCCAGACTTTATAGGGCAAGAACAGATCCTTTGTTCTTTTACTTTCCAAAGTTCTGGTCCTTTGATATCAATTCCTGCTTCGTGCTGTTTTTCTCTATTCTGCCATTCTTCCTTCCTAATAGGATATGTACTGGTTCATAATCTCTTCTAGGCCTTGTTTTAATCCAGAAAAGAATCTTCCTACATTAGTTTCCCCCCCCTTCACTATGCAAGTAAAAAAACAAAAACAAGGGTATATTAATATAGCCCCAAGAGATGTGATTGGAAGTCCCTTTTCTGAGTCAAAACTTCTCAAAGCTTGTCTTTCACATAGGTTTGAATTGTGCTAACATATTCATCTCCTCAATGCTTGGAGTTTATTCCCGTATGACATAGAGATATGATTTTACTTTCTATGTGTGGGAAGCAGTGCTCTGGGTGACCTTGCCTTTCTTCTAGGGGAGGAAGTTGCCTTGTATTGTGCCAAATATCTTCCTGATATCATCAAAGATCAGAAGGCTTACAAAGAAGGCAAGCTACAGAAGGTCTGTCTTCCCACAATGTTCATTCTTCCCTTCTGTAGGCTTTCCCCTGTTTTCTGATCCTTAGCTTTTCCTTTCTCATTGCCACCGAACTTCTTAAAGAATTTGTTGCCTAAAATGAGCTTAGTCCGTGCTCGCTTTGGCAGTACATATACTAAAATTGGAATGATACAGAGATGACTAGGATGGCCCTGTACAAGGATGACACGTAAATTCGTGAAGTGTTTCATATTTTAAAATAAAATAAGCTTATTCCCACTTAAGTCTTTTTAGAGCTGCCTTATCATTCCCAGGTCTCTGAACTGTTTTTCATTTATATATGAGTGTCTGCTAGTGTGGTGGATCACATTCTAATTTGCACCCCATCCTTGTGACTAGGATTCTATCTAGGCAATTTATTTTATACCTGTTGTACTTGCCTCATACTGTTTTGCTTATATTCAGGCTTTGGAAGATGCCTTCTTGGCTATTGATGCCAAACTGACCACTGAGGAAGTCATTAAGGAGTTGGCACAGATTGCAGGGCGACCCACTGAGGATGAAGATGAAAAAGAAAAAGTAGCTGATGAAGACGATGGTAAGTGTGGCATCTCATGTTTGAGAGGAAATCAGCATTTTTAAATACTATTATTTAGTATATGTTATTTCTGTATCAATTCTAAGAGAAGATGACTTCCTAGGCACTTAGAGAGTCCTCAAATTAAAGAACCCTATGTTCTCCTGCATTGCATGTGATCATGAAAAGGAGAAATAGAATTAATCTTGGTGAATGCCTACTGTCTTAGTTGTAAGCACTTTTATGTGCATTATTTTTTTGTCATTGTGATGGGGTCTTTCTGGTTCCAATTAATAGTTATGTGACCTTTTTTCAAGACCGGAGCTGTCATTAGCCCCAGCATCCAGTCATTAAGCCTTGGCCATAGACCTAGACTGGCACTGTGGGCTTCCCAGGTCCTCAGCCAGAATAGGGTTTCCAACTTACCAAGAAAAAATGAGGTGATAAGGAAAATACACCTAGTGATCCTTTGACTAAGAAGGGGATGAAAGACAAAGACCAAAGGAAGGCTGTGGAGCAGATATTACTTGAGAAGGAAGCAAAAGGGTGTTTTTCTGAGACTTGGTAAGTGAGAGGACCCTTAGGAGTAGGGAGTGGTGGGGAAGTTGGAACTCTGGCTCCAAGGGCAATAGATGTAGTAAGAGTGACCAGTCCCATGAGAAATCTGGCATGGGGGCGCTGATTTAGCCTCTTACCTGCAGTGGACAATGAGGAGGCTGCACTGCTGCATGAAGAGGCTACCATGACTATTGAAGAGCTGCTGACACGCTACGGGCAGAACTGTCACAAGGGTGCTCCCCACAGCAAATCTGGAGCTGGGACAGGCGAGGAACCAGGGTCCCAGGGCCTCAATGGGGAGGCAGGATCTGAGGACCCATCTAGGGAACCTTCTTCAGAGGAAAATGGTCCCACAGCCAAGGTCCACACAGGCCTTTCCTCCAACTTGGAACGTACAGAGGCAGGCCAAGGTGGTGAGCCTGGCATTCCCACTGGTGAGGCTGGGCCTTCCTGCTCTTCAGCCTCCGACAAGCTGCCTCGAGTTGCTAAGTCCAAGTTCTTTGAGGACAGTGAGGATGAGTCAGATGAGGCGGAGGAGGAAGAGGAAGACAGCGAGGTAAGGGCCTGTAGGGGCTGATAGATGCTGAAATTGCAGAGGGGCCTGTTTGGTTGCCATTCATAGCTGTTTGACTCTTCTATTTTGACATCATCCCCAAAGACCCACTGTGTGCTAAGCTTTTCTTGGATTCATTTTCTCCACCAACACATGTACCATTAGCCCGCTTACCTCTTTCTTTGTTGATACACTAACAGATTTAGTTGTGGCCTTGAAAGAGTCTGTCTCCTAGAGAGAGAATAGGAAGATGGTGGTTGTTACTTTGGATATTTGGGTCTTTCCTTTTTTGAGCAACTTACTTTCTGGTCATGTTGCCTAGAAGGTGCTTTAGGCTGATTGCCTTGGCCTTCTCTAGGGCTTCCTGCTAAAGAGTGGTGAGCCCAGTTCAGGATATCAATTATTCCAATGCTGGCCCTCTCCCTCCCCCCATATTTCTCACCGTGACCATATAGTTGCATCTTTTAGTGTTTTGAGGACCTGTGTTCAGCAGGGCCTCTTTGTTTTGAATAGGAATTGGGGGAGTGGGGCAGGAGGTCACTCTAGTCTCAGTTGCCTGGGATCATCCCACTGGCAGGAATGCAGTGAGGAAGAGGATGGCTACAGCAGTGAAGAGGCAGAGAATGAAGAAGATGAGGATGACACCGAGGAGGCTGAAGAGGATGAGGAAGAAGAGGAGGAGATGATGGTCCCTGGGATGGAAGGCAAAGAGGAGGTCTGTGGGGAGGGGGAGCAGTGAGTTTAGAAGAATCAAGAAGCAGTTGTGAATCCCCTGATTTTGATTTTGCTATTTTAGTATTGATCATGGGGGGATTTTTTTCTGCAAAGGGAACGAGGTCTTTTGGGTACAATTGTCTCAGAAAACAGAGGGAGCATGCCATAGTCTCTGGAAATACAAAATTTGTGATCCTCCTTTTTGTTAAAGCTCTCTTCGTGGTCCTAGTGAGATGAGAAAGCATAGGTGAATGGTCCGGGGGGCACTGATGAGAAGCTCGTGTCCAGAAGCTTCCATGATGCTTTCTTTCTCCTTCTTAAGCCTGGCTCTGACAGTGGTACAACAGCTGTGGTGGCTCTGATACGAGGGAAGCAGCTGATTGTAGCCAATGCAGGAGACTCTCGCTGTGTGGTGTCTGAGGCTGGCAAAGCTTTAGACATGTCCTATGACCACAAGCCGGAGGATGAAGTGGAGCTAGCACGCATCAAGAATGCTGGTGGCAAGGTTACCATGGATGGTCGAGTCAATGGGGGCCTCAACCTCTCCAGAGCCATTGGTAAGAACTAGGGGACTATGTATGGAAAAGCCTTCTGGGGTCTTTTTCTCTGTTTCAGACTATGTAGTAGCAAGTTTTAATTTTTATAGCCCTTGTACCTTTCCAAATACTTTTGTATCTACCACCTGTAACCTTAAATGTCTCTATGAGATAGGTAATATGGGTATCTTTTCTGGATGATGAAAAAAACAGGTTAGTGAATTACTTATGATTCATTCTAAAGTCAGGGCTAAACTAGGAAGACTAGAACTCAGTTCTCCTGTCCATTAGATTATGGAAAGGAAGGAAATGAATGGCAAGGCTTCAAACACAAGTCTGTGGGAAGTACCCAAACTATTGGTTAACCAACTATTCCTTTACTTCAGGAGATCACTTCTATAAGAGAAACAAGAACTTGCCACCTGAGGAACAGATGATATCAGCACTTCCTGACATCAAGATGCTGACTCTCACAGACGACCATGAATTCATGGTCATTGCCTGTGATGGCATCTGGTGAGCACTGGCAGAATGCCTTAAAATTCCTTTTTCTGCAGCATTACTTCTCGTTTAGTGCTCTGAGCTGCTTTAGCTTTATTATTTTTAAAAATTATTTTAAAAAATATTTCTATTGATTTTAATTATTAAATATATTTTTACTGATTCAGAGAGAAAGGAAGAGAGAGAGAGAGAGAGAGAGAGAGAGAGAGAGAGAGAGAGAGGGAGAGAAACATCAAGGTAAGAGAGAATCATTATTGGCTGCCTCCTGCATGCCCCCCCCTACTAGGGGTTGAGACCACAATCTGGGCATGTGCCGTGCCCTTGACTGGATTTGAACCAGGGACCCTTCAGTTTGATGCTCTATTCACAGAGCAGACTGGCTAGAGCCTACTTTGGCTTTAGCCATTTATATCATCCATTGAACGGCCGCATTCAGCACCTTTTCTCAAGCTGTTTTAGGGTAAGAGTTTAGGTAGGCAGCTTGGTATCAAGACTCCCAAGCCTAAGGCAGAGCTGAGGACAATCTCTGTGTTTACATTGGCCCAAGCTGTCACCTCTATCCATACTCCACTCTGCTTTCGGTGGGACTAAAGAAGATTCTATTTTTTCTGATCCCAGGAATGTGATGAGCAGCCAGGAAGTTATAGACTTTATTCAATCAAAGATTAGCCAGCGTGATGAAAATGGGGAGCTTCGGTTATTATCATCCATCGTGGAAGAGGTGAGTCCCAATTTGGAAGAGTGTCAGCTGCATAGCCAAGGTTTTCTCTAAGACCAGAGCATAGGAATATCATTCATTAGTGACAGATGCCAAACCCTGACTAGAAAGTTCCATCTTCCCTCATTTCTCTGACTTACCCTTATGCCTCATGGACTAGCAAATGGGCTGTTTCCTAATAACCTGTGACCCATTTCTCTCCTTCTGCCACCTTGTCTGGCACAACCACCCCTCTAGTGTGACTTTAGGTTCCCAGAACGGTGTTCAAACCTTAAAACTGCTACCCCTTCCATTTTGTAGCTGTTGGATCAGTGCCTGGCACCAGACACTTCTGGGGACGGTACAGGGTGTGACAACATGACCTGCATCATCATTTGCTTCAAGCCCCGAAATACAGCAGAGCTTCAGGCAGAGAGTGGCAAGCGGAAACTGGAGGAGGTGTTTTCTACTGAGGAGGCTGAAGAAAATGGCAACAGTGACAACAAGAAGAAGGCCAAGCGGGACTAGCGGACTAGCGGACTTGGTTGTCCAGACTCCTGCCCCCGAGACTGTTTTCTGAGCCCTCCGGACCTGAGACTGCGTTTTGTCTTTTTCCTTTAGCCTTAGCAGTGGTTGTGAGGTGTGCAGGGGGAACTGGGTGGCTTTACTCAGCCCATTCCAAAGAGGGCTCACCCTCCACACAGCAGCCTGGGAGCCGCTGTTGCTCTGCCCAGCCTCCTCTTTGCTCCTTGGGGCTCATCACTGGTTCTGTGCCTGTGCTCTGTTGTGTTGGAGGGAAGGACTGGAGGTTCTGGTTTTTACTCTGTGAACTTTATTTAAGGACATTCTTTTTTATTGGCGGCTCCATGGCCCCGGCCGCTCGCACCCGCTCTCTGTTGTACACTTTCAATCAAACACTTTTTCAGACTAAAGGCCAAAACCTAATGAAACCCAGTGTCCTTTTTTTCCTCGCTGCCTTCCCATCTTGTCCTGGTCACCCAGGTTGCCTGGGCACTCCAGGATTGACCCTATCCGTAGTGGCATCTACCTAGCCATTTGGGGGGGGGGGGTGTCTGTCCCGCGAGCCTGCGTGCCCAGCAGAGGGGGCCCAGGTAACAGCTGCCTGAGTTACTGGCAGGCTGGCCTTGCGACGCAACCCGTCCTCACCTCCTTGCGGAGTCGGGAATAACTTCCTCCTCCAGGGAGGGATCATGACTGCCGGGCCCCTAGGAGGAAACCCGGCCAGGCTTCAGCGCTTGCCAGCCCTTTTCTATCAGGTGTCTGATTGGCTTTCTCCCTGCCTTTCGTCACAATCACTTCCTGGTCACGCCGCGAAAGCCCTGCTGCCTCTGCTTCCCACGGACGGGACTACGCGTCCCGTGCGGCTCTGCGGGAGCGGAAGCGGAAGCGAGCACGGAGGTACCAGCTGGTCTCCGTAGGGGGGGTAGGGGGCTCCATGAATGGACGCGGCGGTGGCGGCGGGAGCGGCCTGAGCTGGGCGCCGGGGCCAGGGCCGGGGGCTGCCCCGGGCCCGCGCCGCTGCATGGAGGCGGCTCGCGGGCCCTGAGAGGAAGGGCGGGCCGTGCGCCGGGTTGGGAGGGGCGGGGCCGGGCGGCCGCAGGCCAGAGGCGCGTCGGGCTGGAGCCGGTCACGATGCCCCGAAGGAAGCAAAGCCACCCGCAGCCCGTGAAATGCGAGGGGGTCAAAGGTCAGGGGTCGCAGTTGGGGGG
Source organism: Murina feae (assembly GCA_004026665.1). NCBI lineage: Eukaryota > Metazoa > Chordata > Mammalia > Chiroptera > Vespertilionidae > Murina > Murina feae. Next base: position 99,356 of record PVJC01000045.1, on the reverse strand, counting down.
GGCGGGGGTGGGGTCAGTGGAGTGTGTTCAGGTCGGGGTGGAGGGGGACTCCTGAGGGATGTGCGGGCGATGTGGGCTCCTAGCTTCCCACCGAGGCACCAAGGGAACCTGGGAGGGTCTCCAAGGCTGGGCGGGCGGTCCACGAGGTCAGTCCCCGGTGCGGATGGGGGGCACGGTCCTGAGAGAAAACTAGCAGCCTCTCCCCTCTCCAGTGGATACCGAGGACTCCCTCGATGAAGGACCGGGGGCCCTGGTACTGGAGAGCGACTTGCTGCTAGGCCAGGATCTGGAGTTTGAGGAGGAAGAGGAAGAGGAGGAAGGTGACGGCCACAGCGACCAGCTCATGGGCTTCGAGAGGGACTCCGAAGGTGAGTTTGGGGGACTTCCCTGGAACCCCAGCCCTTCAGAAGAGGGGTTCGGTTAGATGTGAGCTAGTTCCTTCCCTTGCCTAATTGTCCAGTCAGCCCCATCACTTTGTTGAGGTGAAGTTCTGGGGCCTGGTCCAAAGGTGGCAGGACTAGGGCAGTGGAGGAGGCACTGGTGAAAGGAAACGTCCTTTTTGTAACCTTGTCCCACTCGGAAGCCCATGCCTTACGTGAGTTTCCTTCTGAGGCTCAGGGAAGGAACTTCACGCCTCCGCTCCCTCTCACCTGTAGCTTAAGCTCCTTTTGCATGAGTTTAGTCTCTGCCCTGGGATCGCAGCACCACCCCATCCTACTGTGCTGCACTGCCTACCCGCTCATGCCCCTTATGAAGGGTGTTTTTGAAAGTCACGGAGGGAACCCACCTGAATCATCCTTGAGGCTGAGGTGGTATTACATGCATTACTTCATTTCTTTTCCCCTGAATTTTGCCTCACTCTTTATAAGCAGATCCATGTTAAAAGAGGCCTAATACAGAAAAGTTCCAGGCCTCTTCCGGGTGTATTTTTACTTTCGTATCCTAAGAATCAATAATTATATCATTGATTCATTTCAGCTTGTGGTCCACTGTGGTCCTTGATCTTTCCTCAGTAAGTGGAACTAGACAAAAGGTAGTCCAGATACAGCAGTAGGCAATTCATAGTTGCCGGCATCACTGAAGGGAAGAGAAAAGGTGGGGCCTAGCACACAGGAAGACCTGACTGAGAAAGGGTGTTTGGAGTCTAGTCCTACCTAATGTTGATGTCTCTTCTCATGTCTGTCTCACCAGGAGACTCTCTGGGGGCCAGGCCTGGGCCTCCCTACGGGCTGAGTGACGACGAGTCTGGGGGTGGCCGGGCACTAAGTGCTGAGAGTGAAGTTGAGGAGCCATCCAGGGGCCCAGGGGAGGCTAGGGGTGAGAGGCCAGGCCCAGCCTGCCAGCTGTGTGGGGGGCTGACAGGTGAGGGGCCGTGTTGTGGGGCAGGAGGGCCGGGTGGGGGAGCCCCGATGCCCGCACGGCTGCTATACTCATGTCGCCTCTGCGCCTTCGTGTCCCACTACTCGAGCCACCTGAAGCGGCACATGCAGACACACAGCGGGGAGAAGCCGTTCCGCTGTGGCCGCTGCCCCTACGCCTCAGCCCAGCTCGTCAACCTGACACGACATACTCGCACCCACACTGGCGAGAAGCCCTACCGCTGTCCCCACTGCCCCTTTGCCTGCAGCAGCCTGGGCAACTTGAGGAGGCATCAACGCACCCATGCAGAGCCCCCCACTCCTCCCTGCCCGACCTGTGGCTTCCGCTGCTGTGCTCCTCGTCCAACCCGGCCTCCCAGTCCCACAGAGCAGGAGGGGACGGTGCCCCGGCGACCTGAAGGTAAAACGCTAGGGACCGAAGAACCCAGGACACAGACGGGTGGCCCTAGGGGCACTTGGATTCACCAGGTCTCATTGTTCCCACAGATGCTCTGCTGCTTCCAGATTTGAGCCTCCACGTGCCGCCAGGCGGTGCCAGTTTCCTGCCGGACTGTGGACAGCTGCGGGGTGAAGGGGAGGGCCTTTGTGGAACTGGATCAGAACCACTGCCAGAACTGCTGTTCCCTTGGACCTGCCGGAACTGTGGACAAGAGCTGGAGGAGGGCGAGGGTAGTCGGCTGGGAGCCACCATGTGTGGGCGTTGCATTCGAGAAGAGGCTGGAGGTGCCAGTGGGGGGCCTCAGGGCCCTAGTGACAAAGGCTTTGCCTGTAGCCTCTGCCCCTTTGCCACTCACTATCCCAATCACCTGGCCCGGCACATGAAGACACACAGTGGCGAGAAGCCCTTCCGCTGCGCCCGCTGTCCCTATGCCTCTGCTCACCTGGATAACCTGAAGCGACACCAACGTGTCCACACGGGAGAGAAGCCGTACAAGTGCCCCCTCTGCCCCTATGCCTGTGGCAACCTGGCCAACCTCAAGCGTCATGGTCGCATCCACTCTGGGGACAAACCTTTTCGGTGTAGTCTTTGCAATTACAGCTGCAACCAGAGCATGAACCTCAAACGCCACATGCTGCGGCATACCGGCGAGAAACCCTTCCGCTGTGCCACCTGCGCCTACACCACAGGCCACTGGGACAACTACAAACGCCACCAGAAGGTGCATGGGCATGGTGGCACCGGAGGACCTGGCCTCTCTGCCTCTGAGGGCTGGGCCCCACCGCACAGCCCCACCTCTGTTTTGAGCTCTCGGGGTCCGACGGCCCTGGGCACCACTGGTAGCCGGGCTCTCCATACAGACTCACCCTGAACTAGGTCCTTCTCCAGGGCTGTAGGATTAGCCCTGATCCTCCTGTAACGGACCAGAAGCCACCTTCTCTTTCCTCCCCCGCTGGCCAGGGGCTCCAACAGACTAACTTAGGCACATTATGGACCACAGGCCTTGCTTTGACTGGTGCACTTCATGAGCTCAGTGAGAAGGGCCCTGTATTCACCTCCACTGCTCCCAGGGGCTGTGGAGAAACTGGCTGGGGGACTGCCCAGCCTCCCACCTGTTTATTTAACTTATTTCAGTACTTTATAATAAAGGAAACACTAACAAAGCCATGTCTATGCTGAATTGGCAGTGGCAAGCACAGCTCAGCCTTCCTCTTAGCACAGCAGTCCATGCTAGGATGGGGAAAGCAGGGGCAGAGAGGGAACCAGATGTAGGCAGCAATCAAGCTGAGTTTAATGAGGGAAAGGTGGGCCAGACCATCCACAGACCTCTGCCCATCCCCTTGGCCCATGGCCCTGAGGAGCCAGAAGCTGCTGGGGGAAACTATGGTTCCTACCCCAGGCAGGTAACCATGGTCCCATGGACTTTGTGCAAAATACTAAATGCTAATTTGGCATTGAGAGCTGGCTCTGAAAAGGGGATAATCCTTTGTGCAGCCAGCCCAAGGGGAAGGGAAGGTTAGGAGGCCCCTGGCCAAGAGAAAAGGGAAAGGTAAGAAGGAAAAAACCCCTGGGTTTGGGGGATACAGGCACAGGGCAAGTTTTTGAACATTCCTCTGGGGTAGAGGGCGACATCCTAGCACTGGAGATCACAGATCCTCATCTCCAATGCCCTCGAAGGCGAAATTGCCATGGACGTCACTGGCACTGGCATCTGTGCTGGGACTGCCAATTCCCCGCAAGCTCACGGCACTCAGCTTGCTCTGTAACAAAGGCAGGGTGGGGTCAGAGTACTCGAGCCTCACTGAAAACCCCCTACAAACACCCACTTCACCAACCCTCATGGGAAACTCACTGAGAGTTTGACCATGGACTCCCGGCTGGCATCAGGTGACTCCTGGGGAAGAGGCAGAGATGTCAGAAAAAGGCTTCTCCTATCCTGGGGATAGGAGGAGCCAGGGGGCCAGGTACTCATACTTAACACTTACAAGCAGCGGGGGAGATTTCACTGCTTGCTGGCTGTCTGAGCGTCTCAGGGTGCCCCCCACCCGCCGGCGCAACATCTGAGGATGGAGATACAAGGCACTGATAAGGGCAGGACCCTCCCTTGGGAATCCCCAGCACTTCCCCCTCCCTCAGCCTGGTACAAAAGGCGAGGCAGAGCACAACTCCCTGGTCCACACTTGCTACTTACCTTCCTGATACTGCCGCCGGATTTCTTCACCATCAGTTCATCTACCATGGACTGCAAACAGATGCTCATCATGATAGCCTGAGGGTGAAAGGAGAGCCATCCTGAGCCCGGTACCCTAAGACAAGGGCTCCCACTCACATGCAGTGCCGGAAGCCCTAGACTTGGGTATGTAATAGAGGCGGAGCAATGGGGTCCAGAGGCCTGAGGGTGGGCTCACACCTGGGGGCTGGTGATGGTGACCCACTGGAGCCGGTCCTTGCTCATGAGGTATTCAAAAGCCAGTTCCAGGCGCACCTCACCCCGGCCCCGGCCCGGGCTGCTTGTGCCTCCGCTGGGCAATGGCACCTGGGAGAGAAAGAGGGATTAGGCTGACTTCATTCTGACCAATCTGCATGCTCTCTGACTCACTGCAACCCAGCCCATTTCTGAAGCTGATGGCTTGTCAGACCTCCACCCCAAACACTTCTCCCTTCTACCCCAACTCACAGAGGAGGTGACCCGCCAGCACCGCATGCGGGTAACCCGGAAGGAGCCTTCGCGGAGCTGCTGGCCAGGCAGGCGGAGCTGGAGGCTGAGCTCACTATTGCCTGCGCTCACCACTACTGGACAGTCCTTCTCTGGGAAGTCAGCCACACAGGCATCAAAGCGCAAGTAGCCATAGTGCCGCAGCGTCTGAGCCAGCCGCAGGAACTGAAACCCAGTCACCACATGGGGTTGGTCAGGAGGGGAAGCAGGACAGCTGAGAGGAAGCAACCCCTTAAAGGGAGACAGGCAGAGCTCACCTCCTTCTTGGAGACTTTCTCTTGCAGTGATTTGAGTTGCCGGTGCTGCTCCTTGGTGACCAGGATCCACCCACGCTCAATGTCTGATACCGTCTGCAGTGAAGACAGGGGCTCTGAGTCAGAGGTACAAGGAGAAGTGTCTACCTCTATCCAGCCTGACCCCTAGCCCCACATTTGAAGAACCTCTTTGCAGTGAGTCCTTGACCATGACCAGATGATGTGCCAGGTACCTTGCTAATATTGTAGAAACTGCCCCCATGGAGAAAAGACATGAAGGGATTTTCCTGGCAGCGTGGAAGACCAGAGTCATTTTCAGAGGGAGGGTTCTGAAGCGCCTCCAAGCTCACCTGAGCATAAAGCAGGTTCAGGCCAACCCGGTTCTCCATGACATCATCATCATAGGCAGAGTCCCAGTAACTGTGAAGCCAAGGGGTGGAAAGGGGTAATGGTAATGGGACTGAGCTGGGGTAAGGCAAGAGGTAGAGTGGAAAACAGGGGCAAAACAGGAACAATCTAGAACTATCGGGCTAATGGTGACACGATGAGAGGAAACTTGGTACAATCACCCAGTGCTACCCCCTTGTCCAGAGTATTCTGTCTCAATACATGGCCCCAAAATTCAATCTAGCACTGCCCCCTTCTCCGAGCCCAGCCCTGACCTCTTTCTTAGCACAATCTTATACTCTTGACTCCGAAGACTGGTAACTGACACATAAGGCAGCTCGAACTCTTGCAACTTCCGTACAACTACAGGTTAAAGATAAAAAAGGAAAATGTCATGAGACTCCAGGGGAGGGAAATCAAGAGGGAAGCCCTGAGGAAATACCAGGGGGGAGAAGGAGGCAAATTCACTACTGGAAGCACAAGATAGCAGTAAAGTACAGAAAAACTCACAAGAAAAGGCTCCATCCTCTTTTTCTCGGACTAGAAAGAGACTAAAGTAACCGATCAAGTCATCTGGAAGATCCAGCTTTGCAGCCACAGCCTGGGGGTAAAGAAGGAAGTACAGGTCATCATACTGGCTGGTTCCAATCAACTCCCAAACCTGGGACCCTGGGAAGCAGGGGGAGTGCAGAACTAGCACCTCACCTCCAGGACATCTTCAGTCTGATCTGAAGTTAGCACATTAACCAGAACTTTCTGCCCGTTGCTGAGCAGCACTTCCAAGGAGACCTCTTCTGTGGGGACCTGCTGTGTCTCCTGGGAATGGAAGCCACCACTTCGTTAACCCCTGCCCAACTCTCTATGTCTAGGTCGCCCTGGTGTCTTTATTCTCAGCTGTTTAATCACGTTTCCCTGATTTCATTGGTATAGCAGAAGCCCCATTCCATAAAGAAATGGTGCCAGGATGATTCCTCTGTAGCCACTTCATTCAAGCGATGTGGCCCCACAGGAAGGCCCTTCCCTTAAATCTTGGCCCCACCCCAAGCCTCACCTGTTGCGCTCGCCGAAGGAAACTATTGAAGGTCTCGCTGCTCCCAAGCAATGGGTCTTGCCGAACTGCAGGGGCAAGAAAATGATGTTCCAGCAACCTAAGACTCTTCCTTAGCTCCTCCCAGTTATCTTGGTAAGCCCCCCTCCCCACCCCCAATCTCATTTCCTGAGCTGATGGTGGCCTCTCACATTCCAAGCTGGCCTCCTCTCATTCACTGTTTGCATGAATTCTTGACCTGCTCTACCCTTCACTGCCATCTAGTTGATCAGCCTATGGAACTAGGGAAATAACAATGATGTTCATCGAAAAGCACATCAGATACAAATTAAGTTCTCCCCACTGATCGAAACTGCTTTAAGACTATTCGGTGTCATATTAATAATATTTCTCACAAATGTTAGTGCCCCGGTAGCTTTGCTAGTATCTACAGCATCCTTGCAATGCTACTTACTCTTGCTAATGACGTGCAGATCACACAAGAAGCTTTCCATATCTACAACTTAGGACCTTCTACAGAACCAGCTATCTGCTCTCTCTCCATAGCCCTCAACACAGCCAGCCTAACGTCCCCTCCAACCACTCACCAGCTTGCATGTACTTCTCTAGCTGCTCTCTCCTCTGTTCTACCTCAGCAGGTGTCAAAGAGAAGAGCTTCTTTGGGGGAAATGCAGGAAGCACATTGGCCCCATACTCCTTCCGAAGCTATTTAGAGAAAGATACAACCCTTCACATACATAGCAAACAATAGGCAATTCACACTCACGTTGTTTTGGGCTCCCTTTCCCTTCCCTCAGTCCCTGCTCCCCAATCTAACTTCGTCATCCATGAAGCAATTCCTTTAGCGGAAGCAGTATTCAAATACAGCCATCCCTCGGTCCTAGATATAAGTTCTTTCCTATATGTGTACAAGTCAGCCCCTTCACAATGTGGGGAGGGTTTGTACGGGACCTAGGCAGCCCCTTGATTATCTAGAGCCAACACTGTGCTCATTGGATCCTCACAGGAAGCAAAGGGAAATTTCCTTTAAAAGGAAAACTCATGTACAGCATTGAAGGACGTATAGAGACTTCACAGATCAATAAGTCCATTTTTTCAGTTGTGGGGACTGAGACCCAAAGAAATTAGGTGACTTGCTCAGAGTTGCACAACCAGTTACCAGTAGAACCAGGACTCTGTTTATAAGTAGAGTTCACAACCTGGTGAGAATAGCCAAGAAATATTGCATCACAGATACATAAAGATAACTGGAACAGTTACACTGAGATGAGATACAGAACACAGTAGGAAACTGGTTAATGGTTTGTGCGAGCAGGAAAAAGAATCTCAAGTCGCAGCTCAGATGACAGAAAAGAATGTGCTTTGGCAGCTGGAAGAGGGGTGGGCTGCAGGTCCTTTTTCATGCACAGGCAAAGCCTGAAGTGAGCCAGGGGTCAGAGAAGCAGGAAGGAGAAGTGAGTATAGGGAGAAACAGTTAGAGGGCAGGCATTCAGCTTCTCAGGGGGTTCCCCGGAAACGTCAAACGATAAGATAAAGTCACAGGGCCACCCCTGTAGCAGTGGCTCAGGAGGAACTACAGCCTACAGGAAAGCGATGAGGGGAGACATGGAGACGTGGGCGACCCGAGGAGGGCTTGCAGCTGCCTCAGGACAAGGGTGCTAGTCCCACCTGCTCGTGCAGACCCAGGAGTTGGCTGTAGCGCACCCGACAGTGCAGGACTCCATTCACGTGAATGTTATAGGCCTGAGGACACAAAAGCAGGCAAGCGTTTTAGGGTCGCGGTCCGGGCGACCCCCTTGAAGGAACCCCGGTCGGAAGCTGCCTGGCACAGCTCCACTTGAGTAACGCGCCGAGACCTTCCGAGGGTTTGTCCGTCTGTTTCCCCAGGTCCAGTCCCCAAGCAGAGGGACCAGCCTGGGGAAATCTGGGCGCTCGCGTCGCAGTCTCTATCCCCCAAGAGGCCAGAGACGCCCACCACAGCAGCCGCGGCCCAACGGAGGACCTGCAGGAGAAGGGGCGAACTGTGGACGCATCTGCGACGTGACATGAACTCCGGGCAAGGCCATCGGGAGTCGGCGGCCCGGGAACAGACCCGAAGGCTGCGGCCAGGCCTCGGAGGCCGCTGGGAGAGGGCTCCAGCCCGTTATCCCCGCCCCTGCCCGGCCGGCTCCAGCCGCTCCTCACCACGTAGGCGGAGCCGCCGCTGTCCCCGCTGCGGGACTCGGTTTCAGGAATGGAAAAGTGCATGTTCCCTGCGGCACAGCCCTGCCAGGCACCCGACTGGGAGGCCGCGGCGGCTTTGCACGCTCGCCTCCGCCGCTCAGCGCGTCCCCGCAGCCCCACTCGCCATTTTGGGGGCGGGGATCTGGGATCGGATGCGGGAAGGGCGGTGGGACGTCGGCTCGTGGGCGCGGCGCGCAGGCATGCTGGGAACTGTAGTCCACAGGACGGGAAGAGCCCGCCGGGACCGGAAGGCCCGAGACGAGAGGATCCTCATCGCCACCCGTAGGCCGCGGCGCGCCAGTGCATGCCGGGGCTGGTAGTCGGCGGGGGCCCAGCGCCACGGGTGCCGGCCGGGAGGCGCTGGATCCCTGGGGCCGCGGGGCGGAGCCTAGGACCCAGGGAGATGGCTGCCGCGGCTGTGGCTGTGCGCAAGGGTGAGTGAAGGGCCGCGGGTGTGCGAGCCGACGGACTCGGGGCGCTGTCGCTCAGTGCCGGCAACGCCGGTGCGTCCTGCCTCGGGCGCCGTCCGGAGCCGCTGGCCGCCGGTTCCCGGGAGAAGCGTGGGCGCCCCCTGTTCCTCCCCCGCCTACCCTTTGATCCTGCCGCGCACTGCGTCCCCACGCGAGTCCTTGGCCGGCCTCCCGCGTGCTGGTGTCGCCGCGGCCATGCCGACCCACCGTCCCGCTGCGCCCCGTGCGCGTCCCCTCACGCCCTCCCGGAGCCTCTCCGGGTCACTCTGTGCCCTGTTCTCTGATGCAGATGCGGGATCCGGGGTGACGGCGGAGCCTTCTCCTCGGCCGGCGGTAAGTGAGGGGCCTCCGCTGCATTTCGCCCGTGTTTCCCTGTATGGCTCCGTAAAGCCGGGGGATTTTAGGGTCTCATCGCCCCGATGGGACGGGCCTGCCCCTGGATGTGACTGTGATCCGTGTGGGGAGAGTTTGGGGAGGTTTGGAGACGTTACCTTCTGGGTGTCCCGAGAGCGTCCCGCGGTGTTTGTTTACCTGCGGACGCGATGGGGAGGAGCAGTGCTCTGTCCGTCTGTGTCCTAGGCGGCAGGGAGGGAGATGACCCAGGAAGAGAAACTGCAGCTCCGTAAGGAAAAGAAGCAGCAGAAGAAGAAACGGAAGGAGGAAAAGGGGGCAGAACAAGAAACTGGCTCTGCTGTGGCTGCACCCCAGTGTCAAGGTGTGGGGGCTTTTCCCAAAGGGCGGAGTGGGGAGCTGGCCGAGGAGGGGCGGACAGGACAGACCGGGTGAAGCCGGGGAAGATGGGAGAAGGGGAGAGAGACGGGGAGGGAAGCGCTGTTGGTGATAAAGCGTAGATATTGCCAGCCTGGGGGTGGGCATCCCTTCCTCTCGTTAGGAGGCCCAGCCAAGGAGCTGCCAGGACCTGGCAATCAGCTGGCTGCTGCTGGAGAGAAGGTGCCCGCTGGTCGGAGTAAAGCTGAGCTTCGCGCGGAGCGGCGAGCCAAGCAGGAGGCCGAGCGGGCCCTGAAACAGGCCAGGAAAGGGGAACGCGGAGGACCACCGCCCCAGCCCTGCCCCAGCACCGCGGGCGAGAGCCCCTCAGGTCTGTATCTCCCCTTCCCTCTAAGACCTCTGTGTGCCTCTACTTATGTTAGCCGGGCGTCCCCCCAGTAAAACAGCTCTAGTCTCCCGTTCTTTGCCTAGGTTCTCAGAGTTCAGAATTCTCCCCTCAACCTCATCCTACCCTGATTGCTTCTACTTTTTTTTACCCCTCTTTCTGTCTCTTATGCCCTAAAAAAGAAAAAAAAAAGGAAAAAAACCTTCTCGATGGCACCTACAGAGTCTTGAACACATGATTGTTATTTTTAGGAGTGAAACGTCTCCCTGAGCACACTCAGGCTGATGACCCCACACTTCTGAGGAGGCTTGTTAAAAAACCAGAGCGACAACAGGTAGGAAGTGGTGTGAGCCAGGAAGAGCCCAGGGAGATGGGTTAGAGGGAGGGAAGGTGCTTGGGACAAAATGAGACCCTGGAGGATGGGTATTTGGGACAAAGTAGTTTCACTGTTTACTTCCTCTCTAGCTTCGCAACATAAATTTTAAACTCAAGGCCATTGGTTTTATTCCCCTATTTTGTCAAGGTTCCTACACGAAAAGATTATGGATCCAAAGTCAGTCTCTTCTCCCACCTACCCCAGTACAGCAGACAAAACTCTCTGACCCAGTGTATGAGGTAGGATCTTCTGCCATAACTTTTAAGTCTGAGGAGTTTTAGTATTATGTATTGAAAGTGACTGGAAATTTGAGATTGGATCTGTGGGAAGAAGCATGCACACAAGGCAGAACTCTAGTGGAAATGGGGGTGTTTGTGCTAGTGAAGGAAGTTCCTTTTCACTAGGGGCAGGTGGGCAGTAAGTGCTCCAGCTCCCTTGCACAGTGTGTGACACCGCCATCCCACCAGCATCCCATCCTCTGTGATCCACCCAGCCATGGTGCGACTCGGCCTGCAGTACTCCCAGGGCCTGGTCAGTGGCTCCAATGCCCGGTGTATTGCCCTGCTTCGTGCCTTGCAACAGGTATGCCCAGTCCTGTCCCAGCCCACCTTCCCAACACTACCCCAGCTTCTCTCACCCTCAGAACACTTTCTTCATCGAATGGCGCCCAATGTGGGAGCCCTTTCATGTTCCGCGTGGCTCAGGGTTCTCGTTCAGGTTCTGGAGAAGGCTGCACACAAAATAGAGAGAAACTAGAAGGAATTAATTTGGAAATTGGGGGGCCAGGCGGAGAGTCTACCTTTAGTGGGAAAGACTGCCGGCTGCTCTGACCTTGCTGAAAGCTTTTATTAAGGCTATGGGAAAACACCCATTTCTTTTAGGCAGGAAATTCCAACAATAAACAGGCAGCAAGAATTTACATATGAGTAACAGGTGGAGGGTTGCTTTAACTACCAAAGTCTCAACTAAATGATGAGTGAATAGCTCTGACCATTCAGAGCAGTTAAGGTGACAATGATCAGTCTCCAGCAACTGTAGCTTTCCCTATCCCCCTTTCAGAGACCGTTATGGGGGGTATTTTGTTGATCAGCTTGTGTACACTACAGGTGATTCAGGATTACACAACACCACCAAATGAAGAACTCTCCAGGGATCTAGTCAATAAACTAAAGCCCTATTTCAGGTAAGGACAACCACGACAAGTCCACTCCCAGCTCACCTGGTCCTTTTCTTGTATCCTTTCTTTTGCTCTTCTACATCTATTTCATCTTTCTGTTCTCTGTCTTCTTCTTAAGTAATTTATTTTTTAAACATGGCAGCTTTGTAAATTGTGAAGAGTCACACAAATGCAAGCTGTTCTTGTTTTAGCTTCCTGAATCAGTGCCGCCCCCTCTCAGCAAGTATGTACAACGCCATCAAGTTCCTTAACAAGGAGATCACCAGTGTGAGCGGCTCCAAGCGGGAAGAGGAGGTGATGAGTATGAGAAATGAGCAAGGCATGCACCTGGGGTAGAGCTGAGAAACATCTTCAGGACTCCTAGGAGGGACAGCGTGGCCAATCTGCCTGGGTCAGGGGTTGAGGAAGTGGTTGGGCTGTCTGAATTGTGCCATGTTTGGGTCCCCTTCAGGCAGCCTCGTCCTCCTTGAGCCCATCATTATACACCTATTCATGACATGGTCATCAGGAAGAAATGTGTCCATTTCTTGTTCCCTAAGCATCTTACTCCATTTAGGCCAAGTCAGAACTTCGAGTAGCTATTGATCGGTATGTGCAAGAGAAGATTGTGCTTGCAGCTCAGGCAATTTCACGCTTTGCTTATAAGAAGATCAATGATGGAGATGTGATCTTGGTATATGGATGGTATGTTCCAGTCGCTATGACAGAAAATTGGGGGCTGGGATGCTTTCTGCCCTTTAGGATGAGCTGGCCATCAGCTAATAACATTATAACTAAATCATCTTGTCCGTTCACTCCAGCTCATCTCTGGTATCGCGAATTCTTCAGGAGGCTTGGATTGAGGGCCGGCGATTTCGGGTAGTAGTGGTGGACAGCCGGCCACGGCTGGAGGGAAAGCACATGCTACGCTCTCTGGTTCGTGCTGGGGTCCCTGCCTCCTACCTGCTGATTCCTGCGGCCTCCTATGTGCTCCCAGAGGTGAGGGCAGAGAAAAGTAAACCCTTTAGTCCAACTTTGGGATCACACCTTCCAAGGGTTACAATTATTTAGAAATATTAGCATTGTATAGCCCTGCTTATATTTAATAAGAAAAACACTACAGCATGTTGTAACAGTCTAGTTACTGAAGGACATTATATTAAACTAGCAACCACTAAGAGGGAACAGGACAAAAAGTAACTTCACAGTTGCATTTTCTGTGGGAGGTGCAATAGGTCATTGGTCAGGTGTTTTCTAAGAGCCATTATTAAGGTTTGTTAGTCATTGTCTTAATATTTGCTGTCCTGGGCAGGAGTGAGGAGCCTTATTCTGCATTGATCACAGATGACATTCTCTCCCCTCCACCCCACCCCAAAATAGGTTTCTAAGGTGCTATTGGGAGCTCATGCACTCCTGGCCAATGGATCCGTGATGTCACGGGTAGGGACAGCACAGCTGGCCCTGGTGGCACGAGCCCATAATGTGCCAGTACTGGTCTGCTGTGAAACATACAAATTTTGTGAGCGTGTGCAGACTGATGCCTTTGTCTCCAATGAGCTAGGTAAGGAGGACCAGGAGGGTAGAAAAAAGAGGTTCCAGGGACTGAAATTTGGGAGAGGGGCGGTTGAACTACAACTTTTCTAAAAGGACATAAATGGGTACACCTCTCATTGCAGATGACCCTGATGATCTGCTGTGTGAGCGAGGAGAACATGTGGCACTAGCTAACTGGCAGAACCACCTGTCCCTACGGTTATTGAATCTGGTCTATGATGTGACTCCCCCAGAGCTCGTGGATCTGGTGATCACAGAGCTGGGGATGATCCCCTGCAGTTCTGTACCTGTTGTCCTACGAGTCAAGAGTAGTGACCAGTGAGTGGAGGAACACAAGGTCAATAAAGGACATACCCCTTCACTCAGCAACTCTGCTGCCTTTTTCTTGTTTAGCATCGCCACCACTTAGGAGTCCAGACTCCCCAACTCCTCTTGGTACTTGCTACCCATCTCACACTTTTACAGAGACCCTTTCAGGTGACTAGCTCCATGCTAGTGTTTTGGGGCCAAGGTGAAGGTTAGTATGGAGACTAAATACTATTCCAAGCCTTCAATCTTTTATCAAGCATCTAAGTGCCAGACACTGAGCTAGATATAAGGAGAAATAGAAGGACAAATAAAGAGTCCTAACTTTAGAATTATGAATATATTTACATGAGTTTAATATGTATATTAAGTAATTACATATTAGTATTTAATATCCTTAGTATTGAGTACTTACTATGTGTCAGAAATGGTTCTAATTCTTTTCTTTTTTTAAATACATTTTATTGATTTTTTAGAGAGAGGAAGGGAGAGGGATAGTTGGAAACATCAATGAGAAACATCAATCAGCTGCCTCCTGCACACCTCCTACTGGGGATGTGCCCACAACCAAGGTACATGCCCCTGACTGGAATCGAACCTGGGACCTTTCAGTCCGCAGGCTCTATCCACTGAGCCAAACCGGTTAGGGCATCTAATTCTTTTCTTACCCATTTATGCAGCTTTATTTAACTCTGAAGATATTTTAGAGATTAGAAAACAGGCACAGAGAGGTTATTTGCCAATGCAACACAGCTAAGGCACCTCTAGAGAGGTTAAGTTACTTGCCCAAGATAACAGAATTAAACCAGCATGTGATCTCAAGACATTCTGAATACAGAGACTGTGCCTTTAACTTTTATTAAGGAACATTCATTATGGTTATCTTAAAATAGCTTTGTACAGTTGGTTCCTTTGAATCAGGGTCCAAGCAAATCCATGCATTATATTTGGTTATTGTCTTAACTTGCTTATAACTGAAAGCAGTCTTCCCTGCCCCTCTTATTTTCTCTTTACATTTACTTATTCCAGGAACCAGGTTGACTGCTTTCATACTGCCTCACATCAGGAAGCAAATAAAAATGGTTGCTTGTTCTATTTTCAGTGATGAGCAGGTCCAGGCATTTTGAAATTTCCCATTCATTGATGATTGTTGCTCAAATTATATAATCAGGGAATGCAAAATGGTGATTCCACCTTCCCCCTAATTCTATCATTCTTTCCACATAACTAGCTGATAATATTCTATAAAGAACTCCCTCTTTTAAAAAAAAATACTTTTTTTTTAAATTTTAGAAAAGGGAGAGGGACAGAGAGATAGAAACATCAATAATGAGAATCATAGATTGGCTCTCCACTGCATGCTCCACATGGGATTGAGACCAAAACCTGGGCATATGCCTCCTTTATATGTCGACTAGAGGCCCAGTGCACAGAATTGTGCACTCGGGGGGGGGGGGTGCCCCTCAACCCGGACTGTGCCCTCTCCCATCTCCCTTCGGGGATGTCCACCTGCTGGCTTAGGCCTGCTCCCCGGGGGATCGGGTCTAAGCTGGCAGCCAGGGAGCCTCGGAGGATGTCCATTTGCCAGCGAGGAGCAGGCCTAAGCTGCACTTGGACATCCTTAGCCCTGCTGGGACAGGAGAGGCTCCCACCACCACCACTGTGCTTGCAGCCGTCAGCCTGGCTTGTGGCTGAGCAGAGCTCCCCCTGTGGGAGTGCACTGAGCTCCTGCATTGAGCGTCTGCCCCCTGATGGTCAATGTGTATCATAGTGACCAGTCATTTCCAGTTGTCCCACTGTTGGGGTCAATTTGCATATTACCCTTTTATTATATAGTACTAGAGGCCCAGTGCACGATATTCATGCATTGGGGGGTATGGGAGTCCCTCAGCCCAACCTGCATCCTCTCCAATCTGGGAGTTTCTGCCTGTCTGTGCAATCATATGAGCAAATTGTCTGAGACCCCAACTCAGTTTGGTTTGTTGCTCACAGAATAATAGAGGCTTTTTTTCCCCTTTGCTTTATTGGTGGAGATTTCCTGGAAGTTTTAGGATATCGTCCCTTTAATTTTTCCTAGACACTGATTTTACTTATGTCTCTCACCTTTGCTTTCCCTCCATCCCCCACCACAACAGTAACTTGCTCAAGGCTCACTTTGCTCTAGTGTCTAGGAGATCCGTCTGCCACCAAAACTATTCCCAGAATTTCTGGTGCTCCCCACACTGCTGGGAGCTATTGAGGGAGCCACATGGCCCCAAGCCTCCAGCTTTCCTGCGCTGCTCTGCACCTAGTGACTTGGGGAGAGTGACCAAAGGAGCCATGTCCCCCTCAAGCTGCCGACTCTGCTCTCTGCCCAAGGCCTGTGTATGCAAATTAATCTGCCACCTTTTTTGGCTTAATTTGCATACTCCTGATTGGCTGGTGAGCTTAGCAGAGGGACAGTTAATTTACGTTTCTCTTTTATTATATAGGATATACTTAAACACTGAGCCACATGCCAGGCAAGAACTCCCTCTTAATTTTGATGATTGAGTGGTATGCTCAATGTAAAAACAATGAGTTCATAATGATCTTTTAAAAAGAGATAAAAAATAAAAAAAATCAATAAGTCATTATATACCACTGGAAGTATCTAGTGATTAGTTCCTAAAAACTGGCAAATAAGAGGTTGAAGCATTTTTACTGCCTTTCCAGTATGAACTGTAATTCAGAATAATAGCTAATGAGAAAAAGAAAAACTGATTATATTAACAAGACACTGCCTGTGTGGATGTGGTCTGGGAGGCTGGAGACAGAGGTGGTAGTCTTCACTTTATACCTTCACTTTGTATATTGAATTTTGAACCATGTGACTGTCTTATTACTAAAATAAGTACAATTATTAATATAAAAGGATGTTGCAATTGTTCAAGTCAAAAATAGCCTAATCTGAGGCAACAGGAATGAAGAGAAGACAGATCTGGTAATTTCAGAAGCATTTAAGATCTGATGTACTGGGGAACCAAACAAGTGCACCAATTTTGCCCTCTCATAAAGGAAGGTCCTAAGCCATAGATGGGGTGAGGTAGATGGGAGACTCTTTATTCCAGTTTATAAAAATCTTAGTTGACCCATGTCTGAACCAGGAGATCATGGTTTGATTCCCAGTCAGGGCACATGCCTGGGTTGTGGTCTTAATCCCCAAGTAGGGGCATGCAGGAGGCAACTGATCAATGATACTCTCATCATTGATGCTTCTAACTCTCCTTCTCTGAAATCAATAAAACTATTTTTTTTTAAAATCTAGCTAGTTCCTCTCATGCTTTCCTTAAATATTTTGTGTAAGCAAGGGGCTCAATAGGTAAGATTTGTTAATGTATAAAACATTCAAACCTGTAAAGAATTCTTGAGTTTATTTGAGCCAAACTCTCGACAGTTGCCAGAAAGCAGAATCTCAACTAGTGCTGAGCTAGTGCTCCAGAGAATGGCCGTCTTTCATCTTGTTTTGTACACTATAATCAGAAGAGATGTAACTGTGTTACACGAAATCCACTGGTGACAGATTAGAGAGGCAGGAGAAGCAAAAGCAGGGAAACCTCTGAGCTTGGATAAAAAGTAAAATGACAGACACATGTTTCCTTTACACAGGTGGGTGCAGTGTAGTTAAGTCAACAACTAACATGATAATAATAATGAGGGAATTTGTGGTCTCTGCCCTGGCACCCTGAAGCATTGGCTGTGCCCTTGAGGGTCCTGGAAAAAGGGAAGTTACAAGTTACCCTGATATTCCAGTTATGTTATCTTAGATGCAAAATAGGCTGGCTCAGTTAAGATGGAAGCCGATCTTCCTCAAGGCAGATACTGGCCTAGGACATGACTACCCACTATCAACTACTTTGTAATTAAAGGCTTTAATTTCCATCCTTTGTGGTTACTTTAGGTCTCTCGAGTTTGCAAAGCCGCTAAGCAGGCCTTCCCTGAGTCAGGTTAGCATGTGGCCCCTTTTCGTCCACAGATTGGGGAAGAAAAAGGGTTTTACCACACCCTCACCAACATATTTATACAACCTAAACTCTCCTATCGTTTGTGGAGACGCGTGAAACTTTATGGTTTTAAGTGCTTCAGGAAAGCAGAATTTAATACATTCTTTCTTCACCCGCATCCCAGCTCCTAGTGAGGGAGTGGGGCAAAGCCGGAAACCAAGGCCAATGCTCAAGCCAGAGTCTCACTCGAGTGCAGCGTCCCCGCGTCAGGTTTTTCTACTGCTCCTTCCCCGTCCTTTTCATCCCGGACTTCACTAGCGGCCGCAGCTGCGAGGGGGGGAGGGGGAGGCGGTGCCCCACGGCGGAGGCCCGAGTCCTCCTGGCGCCCGCTTCATGGATTTCTTTGTCTCCCGGGCTCTGTCTTTGGCTCCAACGTCGCAGGTAACTTCTCACATCCGTCCTGGCCCTGCCTCCACGGGCGCAGGAGTCTTGAAGAAGACCCCGTGGAGCTGCACACTCGTGGGAACCTAGTGGGCGCGGCGAGCGTCACGGCGCAGGCGTCAATCTTACCGTCTAGACACTGCAATTCCCAGAAGGCCATGCGGCATCCTCCGCGCTGCTGAAGCCAGGAGCTTCTCCCGCTCGGGAAGCGCTGAGCTCTCGCCGCATTGCATTGTGGAATACACAGTGTAACAGAAAACTCCTTGGTACAGGCTCCCAACCAAACGCACGTGTGGACCTTGTGCACTGCCGTCGGCGGTCGGCATGGGCCGTCAATGAAGAGCAGCTACAGGATGACGTCACAAAGCCGCGACCAGACGGGCGGCGCCATCTTCGAACTTGGACTTCCGGAAGGACTTTGGTGAGGGTGAGTGTACAGCCGTGGGGTGTGCGGGGGGCCCCACGATTACTCCTCCTCCTTTTTCGGTGGCGCTAAAATATTGGCTCCGCTGTTCCCACTCTGCACAGACAGCATCGCGACCTCCAGGCCCTGGGCTGCTATAGAAACCATCATGCTCCCCACTTCCTTACCCACCGGGGCAAGAGTGCATCATCCCCCATCCTTGCAAACCGGGGTCTTGCCTTCCTCCCTCACGCGGCGTCCGTAACACAGCATCCTGTGTCCTGGCCTGGGCGCTGCTTACATGACCTCCCTCGACTCTGCGAACCGACATGGTCCTCACCCTTAGAAAACTCAGGGCTGGCCTCCGGCACGGGCTGCGGGGAAAGCTGCTCCCACGCCCGGGGCTGAGGGCGGGCGGGCACCGCTAGGGCAGGTGCGGCTCCGTCTCCTCGTTCTGCCGTGTCCCCGCGTCTTCCTCCGCGAGGCTCTTCTCACCCGGGGGGGTTGTGCCCCGCGCGCTGCAACCTCATTGGCGCAGTCAAGGGCCAGTTACGTGTCCTGGTCGGGGCCGTTTCTCCCGGGGCGAGTCGGCTGGGGAAGGCAGAGATGCCGCCTGCTACCCCTCCCGGCACTCGGTGAGAGCGGTGCGGGCCACGGCCGAGCCTCTTCGCCCCAGCGGCATGTTGTTACGCAAACTTAAGGCGTTCCTGTGCCCTTAGCACTTTTGCCCTCCATTCTTACCAACTGTACTATTATGTTCTTAAGAGTTTTCTTTAAATTGATTTATTTTTAAAGTTTAAGTGCTTTAGTCTCTAAGCAGTATAGATGAACCCATGAAGTTTCATGGGCTTGTTATAGTTTTTTTTATATAAGTTGAAATAAAAACACAGTCGAGTAACATTGTTCATTTCTATACCATTAAAATAATTTTGTATACCACCAGTTGTACCAAAACTTGGGGAAATAGTATGTTAGACCAAACAGTGAGTTTAAAGTAATTCCATATTTGAGGAACAGTGTTACCTAGTTTCCTTCACTGAGGTCAGCCTGGAGTATCTTGGAAACCAGACAAATTGGGGTGCACATGTAAAATTTTATAAACTAAATTAATTTAGTCCAGATTTTGTAAACATCGTTCACTTGTGTCCAAAATTTGTTTTGTGAAATCATAAATGGAAATTAACCACCGTACCCTGCTGCTGCCTTTTAAAGGCAGTGAATCTTTAAAAGGGACTTTTGTACCTTGAGAAGTTAGTCATTCAATCAACGAAGGTTAATTATTACACTTAGCATATAGCAGGTTCTGGATAGGTAAGATTCCTATCTTGTGAAACTTTCATGGATGATAGATATGTTTATATCAGTGGGGTAGAAAATGCCTTTTTAAAAAATATATTTTTATTGATTTCAGAGAGGAAGGGAGAGAGAGAAACATCAATGATGAGAGAGAATCATTGATCAGCTGCCTACTGCACGCCCCCTGCTGGGGATTGAGCCTGCAACTCAGGCATGTGCCCTTGACTGGAATGGAACTCAGGACCCTTCAGTCCGCAGGTGGATGCTCTAGCCACTGAGCCAAACCAGCTAGGGCAGAAAATGCCTTTTTAAGACACAAAACAAACAGAAGCCATAAAGAAGGTTGAGAAATTTAGCTCATAAAAGTAAACATAATTTTTTTGGTTAATACCGGTAGATATTTAGATATTTTTCCATTGCTTTTCAGAGAGAGTGGAAAGAAAGGGGGGGGGGGGGAGAGAGAGAGAGAGAGAGAGAGAGAGAAAACATTAATGTGAGAGAGATACAACCCATATAGGTGCCCTTGACAGGGAATCAAACCCAAGACCCTCTGTACGCAGTCCAATGCTCTAATCACTGACCCAAACCAGCCAGGGCTAACTCATAAAATTTAATTTCAGTTTAGGAAGAACATTATAAACAAAGTTTAAAAAAAGTAAGTACTTGTAACATAAATAACTCCACAGATCAATAAGGAAAATATCAATTTGCCCTATAGAAATATGGACAAATTATATGTACTGGCAGTTCATAAAAGACACGTAGGTATCCAACATAGAAAAAGGAATTTGCCCTACCGGTTTGGCTTAGTGGATAGAGCGTCGGCCTGCAGACTGAAGGGTCCCAGGTTCAATTCCGGTCAAGGGCATGTACCTTGGTTGCGGGCACATCCCCAGTGGGGAGTGTGCAAGAGGCAGCTGATTGATGTCTCTCATCGATGTTTCTAACTCTCTATCCCTCTTCCTTCCTCTCTGTAAAAAAATCAATAAAATTATATTTAAAAAAAAAAAGAAAAAGGAATTAACTTCAATTATTATGAGGTCAATAAAAATAATATGGAGGAATTCTTTCACTGACCAGATTGGCAAGGGTTTGGTAAAATGGCTATGTACATTAGGTGGGAATATAAATTGTTTTTGTTTTGATGAACTATTTGGCATTATCTATTTTATTATTTTTAATTTTTTGTAAAAACTTGATTTCGGAGAAGGGAGAAGGAGAGAGAGAAAGAAGCATCAATGATGATAGAATCATTGACCAGCTGCCTCATGCATGCCCCACACTGGCGATTGAGTCCACAACTCAGCCATGTGCCCTGACTGGGAATCGAACCACCACTAAGCCTCACTGGCTGGGCTGTTAAATTTTAAAATATGCATACCCTTCGACCTGATTATTATGTTGTAAATATTTTCTTTCATTTTGATTATAATGTTCTTCCTAAACTGAAGTTAAAATTTATGAGTTAGCCCTGGCCAGTGTGGGATATAGAATTTCACTTCAGATGCTCAGTCTAGAAAAATAATTTTCACTAACGAAGAGATCTGTACTGGAATATATATTGCAGTTATTGTTTGTGATAGTATTATAACTCAATTGTCCTTAAATGGAAAATAGTTAAATAAACTATAATTCTATAGGATACCATATAGTAACCAAGAAGAATGAGATGAATATATGTGTACTGATTCAGAAAATCTTTAAGACATGTAGAATAGAAGTTCTCTTGGCCAGTCTCCATTTAGCTTTCCTATGTTAGCTGACATTCTCCATTTCCTTTGTAAAGCACACAGGTTGATGCCCACGGCACACTGAATGTTGGAAGCTACATGGGCTTCTCTCATATAGGCCTGATAGCTCTACCTTCACTAGCTGAGTTGAATGCTTGTCAAGAGTCCTTGTATGGGTTCCTGAACCTGTTTATGTTAGTTGGTGTGTCATTATATTTATATTATTGTGTTATACATTTAAATTTGAAAGAAATTTGAGTATGAAAGAATTATCTCTATTTAAACTAAGTTGAAAAATGGCAAATACACAGGTATTATCCTTTGTAGTCTAAGTATTCTGTATCAACTAAAAGTTTTATAAAAAACAGTTGTAAAAAAGAAAAGGATGCAAACTAAATTGAATGCTTTGGAAACACAAAAGAGGTTAGCATGCAAAAAAGCTGCCAAATAGGTGTGAGTGAGACAATTGTAAAAGATTGGGGAACATCTGGAAGGTTGCTGCACTTGAATTTTTTCTCAAGGAAAGACAATGTTTCAAGAAAGTAATGGAAAGTAGCTTCAGTGCTGCTGAGAGGTCAAGTTAAGTAACACTGAGAAGTGTCCATTGAATGAATTGGCAGCAATTACTGAGGACTGCTAGCTTCAGGGATGAGGTGGGGGCAATATCCTAGTTAGGAGGAAGCAGGGTAATTAAAATGTAAGGGCAGACAACTCTTTCAAAAGTTGGTGAGATGGAGGAACATATTAGTTGGAGGAGGAATGTGGGTTGAATAATTGTGTGTGTGTTAAGATGCGAATTGTAAACATTTAAATGCTCTTTGGCTCTGGCTGGTGTTGCCCAGCAGGCGTTGGCCTGCTC
This sequence comes from Murina feae, assembly GCA_004026665.1. NCBI lineage: Eukaryota > Metazoa > Chordata > Mammalia > Chiroptera > Vespertilionidae > Murina > Murina feae. The sequence goes on along the minus strand of PVJC01000045.1, from coordinate 77,243 downwards.
ACCGAAGGGTCTCGAGTTTGATTCCTGGTCAAGGGCACATACCTGGGTTGTAGGTTTGATCCCTGGCACCAGTCAGGGCATGTAGGGGAGGCAACCAATTGGTGTGTCTCTCTCACATTGATGTCTCTCTCTCTCTCTCTCTCTTTCTCTCTCTCTCTCTCTCTTCTCTCCCCCCCCCCCCATTCCTCCATCTGTCCCTCTACTCTCTTTTAAAAAATCAATGGTAAGCCCTGACCAGTTTGGCTCAGTGGATAGAGTGTCGGCCTGCGGACTCAAGGGTCCCAGGTTTGATTCCAGCCAAGGGCATGTACCTTGGTTGCGGGCACATCCTCAGTGTGGGGTATGCTGGAGGCAGCTAATCGATGTTTCTCTCTCATCGATGTTTCGAACTCTCTATCTCTCCCTTCCTCTCTGTAAAAAAAATCAATAAAATATATATTTTTAAAAATCAATGGAAAAAAATATCCTCAGGTGAGGATTAACAAAAAACAAGAGATCAATGCTTATTGGAAGATGCCTTTAGAAAGGAAAAGAATAAATGACTAGTTTCCCTAAGAAGGCAGAAAATGGGGCTCGGGGCTATGGAAGGTGTGGCCTTAGAAAGGGGGTGAGGGAAGGTCTGGATGCAGGGAGGATTAGGCTACTTTGCAAGAAATCGAAGTATTTACTGTCTAATGGCTTTAAGTTTTGTTTCAGAAACCAGAGGCAAAGTCATCTGCTGAGAACCAGGGCATCAGACATTGGAAGAGAGGGGGTGTGGAGTGACATTGGAAGAGAGAGGGTGTGGGGAGAGAGGAAGTGGGATTGAGTAGCTTAGATGCACACAATGAAGAAGGTGGATGATTGGTTCATCTGAGGCTCGAATTTTGCCAGACCTGTGAAACAAAAAGACAGAAAGGAAGTTCATGATGTCAATAGAGTCTGATTAAAGAAATCTAAGCTAGATGGGATGTGGCTGCTGCTATAGGGAGAAATTGGAGAGATCAATGAATAGTGGCTAGATATGATTGAAGAATAGATACAGTGATAGCAGTTGAGCATCTAGCTGTAATGATGGGAGGTTGTGATCAAATAGTGGATGTCTTAGTGATTTTGGAGGTTAAGAGGTGTTATGTGATGACAGGGTTCAGGATGTGACAGCGGAGCGATTAGCAGTGCTTTAGCTGAATGTCACAAGCTTCAAAGGAACAGGATTTTTGCAAAGGAGGAAGGTCTGTTAGTGAAGCAGTGGCGTTGGAGAGGAACAGAGAATTCACTGATCCCACTTTCTAACCTGGGGTAAATGGGATGTGAGAGCCTGGAAAGCTAGAGGTTTCATTTCCTGGAAATCCACCATCTAAGATTCTGAATGTGATCTAGGTCTTGTCCATCACATGTGCCCTTAAGGAACTCAGACTTGGACCTGAGCTTAGAGAGGGGAGAGGCAGGCAGCGTGTGTGCATTTTGCTGGTGCAGATTGTGGCAGTGGAGAGGTTCTGCATTTGGGAGCCAGACCAGTGTCTTCCCCATTTACTTGGTCACATTCTGGTTGTAGAGGCAACTTGTTTATGGAGCCAAGGCTGTGGCAGGGGCTTCTCTCCCTCCCTCTCTCCCTTCCTCCCTCCCTCCCTTTCTTCTTTTTTCTTTTTAGTGTATTTTTATTGATTTTTCAGAGAGGAGGGGAGAGAGAGTGAGAGAGATAGAAACATCAGCGATGAGAGAGATTCAGTGATCGGCTGCCTCCTACATATTCCTTACTGGGAATCGAGCCCACAACCTGGGCATGTGCCCTTGACTGGAATTGAACTCAGGACCTTCAGTCTGCAGTCCAGCACTCAATCCACTGAGCCACACCTGCTGGGGCAGGGGCTTCCTGACTCAGTAAGTGGATCCCTTTGTGGCATAGGAGAGGCCATGTGGCTCATCAGTCAGCTGTAACACAACTTCCCAATTTGGCAAACACTTCTTCCTAAACTGTTTTCCCCCAACCCTCCCAATGCAGGGGATTCTCAAACTTGAGTGTGCATCAGAGCCTCCTGAAACACTTGTTGTAACAAGTGCTGGCCCATCCCAGAGTGTCTAATTCAGTAGGTCTGGGATAGGACTGGAAATTTGCATTTTAACAAAATTTCAAGTGATGCTGAAGCTGCCAGTTCTGGGACCACACTTTGAGAACCACTTGTGAATCATTTCATACCCTTTAATAAATCCCTTTTTGCTCGAACTGACTAGAAAGGGTTCTGTTCTATGCAACTAGACCTTGGCCAATAGAGAAGGCAACAATCATTCACATTTTGTCCTTACCTACTTGAACTGCCAGTGATTAAAGAAAGTAGTTCTTGCATTTCCTGAAGATTTTGCTTTATGTATTTGATACTACGTTATTTGATGTCTAAAGTTTTATGCTATTTATATATTTATATGAAGTTTTATTCATTATAAAGTACTTTCTTTTTGTCCCATTTAACACCTTTCCCCCTGAATTCAACTTTGCTATTGCCATCAAAACTCCTTTTTGCTTATATTTTCCCTGTATATTTTAATTCATGTTTTTACTTTCAGCTTTGTTAATTTCAGAGAGAGTAAGGGAGAGGAAGAAAGGGATAGAAACATCAGTGATGGCGCTAGCTGGTTTGGTTCAGTGGATAGAGTGTCAGCCTGCAGACTGAAGAGTCCCCGGTTTGATTCCGGTCAAGGGCATATGCCCAGGTTATGGGCTCCATCTCCAGTGGGGAGCATGCAGGAGGCAGCTGATCAGTGATTTTCTCTCATCATTGATGTTTCTATATCTCTCTCTCTCCCTCTCCTTTCCTCTCTGAAATCAATAAAAATATATTTTTTAAAAAGAAAAGAAACATCAATGATGAGAGAGAATCATTGATTGGCTAACTCCTGCATGCCTAAGGTGATCAGACGTCCCGATTTTTAACAATTTGTCCCGCGTTCCACGGCGTTTTAAAAAAGTCCCGATTTTTGGAAAGAATGCACAACAAGCTAGGAAACGGCGGGAGAACGGGAAGGGAATATACGGTTTTCGGCGGCCATGTGGCTATTTAGCCAGGATATGAGTTTTATATTATTTTTGTTAATTTTATAATGTTAAACTTTAATAATAATTGTTGAGAACTGATTATCGAGAACTGCTTATCAAAGTTCGCATTGTTGATCAGTTGTTAGAATTCGACCACCATCGTTTGGACTTAATGAACAATGACATTTTTTGGGATTGGCAACCACGAAAACATTTTGTAACTGTCTCTCAGACGATACACATCGTACTGCCTGCTAGTAAGCTATTTAAACAAGTGATGTCATTAAAAATCAGCTATTCAGATAATTTAGGTAAGTAATTTATTTATTTATTTCATAAATACATAAATTTTCTTGAATTTAGCAGACAGTACTCATATTATTTATATTTTATAGTGGCAGCAAAAAAATCTAGTGCTGGCCTTGAAAGTGACACGACTTACGTTATGGCAAATTCAGAGGAAAAATAATACAAGTTAGTATTGTTATTATTTAGAAAGAAATATAGGATTAAAATTAAAATTAAAATAATAACTCGCTGTCCTTACCAGGAACTAATGCTGCGACTGAACGCGTTTTTTCTATGGTAAAGTGTGGACATCAGAAAAATCACAATTAAGTGTGGAGACTTTGAAAGTCGTTTTATGTGTGAAATATAATTTAACAAATTCTTGTGAAAAATTTCATGACCTTTTAAACAACGACAGCAATCTACTAAAAAAATTTCACTCAAATGAGAAATATGCCAAAAAATAAAATAATACTATACATAATTTTTTATTTATTATATTTGTAAATTGTACTTATGTTGAAATTTTAAAAAATATATTACAATACTATTTTTGTGTTCTATGAAAATTTTTGTTGCTCCATATAGACCAAATTTTTAATCAACAACCCCCACCCCCACCCCGGTCGGGGTAGGGGAGGACGGGGGAAGGTCAAGGAGGGAAAAAAAAGAGACATATGTACTACTCTTTGTAATATTTTAAGTAATAATAATAATAATAATAAAAAAGACCCCTCCCCCCCCCCGCCCGGTCAATGGTGTCCCGCTTTACCAATGTTAAAATCTGGTCACCTTATGCATGCCCCCCATTGAGCCTGCAACCTTGGCATGTGCCCTGACGGGAAATCAAATTGTGGTCTCCTGGTTCATGAGTCAGTGCTCAACCACTGGGCCACCCCAGCCGGGCTGTTACTAATTTTGAATGGAATAGTTCTGTCAGGCTTGCTATTTACCAAAGAACAATGCAGGTAGATTCTTACTGACCTCCATTTACTTTGGAATTGTTATATTCTATCTTTAGCACATGATGTTATAGTGTCCTTAACACTTGAGTTAGTTCGTTGTTATAGTTTATAATCCACTTAGGCTGTTGTGAACTTTTAATTTGTATGATATTTCTTATGGTGTTTTTATTAGCAAACTTCTCTACCAAGGCTGATGATTTCTTTATTCTGAAGACACACACAGACCTGTGGGGAGTTCTCTCCTCATATTTGAACTATTTCTCCCCCTTTGACCCAGACAAGCAGGTTTTTCTGGCTGAAAACTGTGCTCTGGCAGAGTTCTTTGTTGCTCAGGTTTTTGGTTGATATCAATGTTTTATTTATCTCCATCAGTTGACTTTGGTCCATGGTTATATAGCTAATTTTCTAGGTTTTAAGAAAATGAAGATTCATGACCGTTTTAAAATCCATTCTTCAATGTGGGGAAAGCCTCTTTTTTTCTTAAATATTTAAATATATTGATTTAAGAGAGACATTGATGTGTTCCACTTATTTACGCATTAATTGGTTGGTTCTTGTATGTGTCCTGACCGACGGGTAATGAACCGAACCCGCAGACTTGGTGTATCGGGAAGACACTCTAACCAACTGAGCTACCGACCGGGGCAGGGAAAAGGCTCTTAATGTAGTAGGATGTTGCTTAATTGTCTCAAAGCCTACCACCTCCCCCACCCAGGTAAAAGACTGATGTCAGGGCACTGGAGAACGGTTTTACTTATTTTTAAATAAATCTGTACCTTGACTAATATTTGTAAAGATGGCTTTTAGCTCTAGGCATTCACTGCAGTATCATTACCAGAAATGTTATGAGCTTTAAATAATGTGAATAAAGCACTTACTACAGTGCTTGCATATAGCAAGTGTTTAAAAAAAAATGGTAGCTCTATTATCATTTGTTTGTTGTTATCAGCTTCACTAGCATGTACGTTCCATGAGGACAGGGGCCTTGTCTGTCTTGCTTATTGTCATAACTAGGGGCCTGGTGCACAAAAATTTGTGCACTCAGGAGGGTCCCTCAGCCTGGCCTGTGCCCTCTCACAGCCTGGAACCCCTCAGGGGATGTCCACCTGCTGGCGTGCCTGGTCAGCCTAGGTGAGGGGCTGATGGTTGTTTGCAGGTTGGCCAAGCCCCTCAGTGGGGACCCTTATCCCATGGAGGTGTGGCTAGCCTGGGTGAGGGGCTGAGGGCCGTTTTCAGGCTATCCACAGTTCCTTCAGGGTTCAGGTCCCTACTGGGGTGCCTGGCCAGCCTAGGTGAGGGTTTGAGGGCCGTTTTCAGGCTGACCACAGCCTCTTAAGGGTTCGGGTCCCTACTGGGGTGCCTAGCCAGCCTGGGTGAGGGGCTGAGGGCCATTTTCAGGCTGCCCACAGCTCCCATTGACTCAATGTCCCAGCAAGGCTGGCTGGAATCAGGTTTCTGGGGTTTATTTATCTTCTATAATTGAAATATTGTTGCCTTGAGTGGAGGCCTAGGCAGGCAACGAAGCCTCCTATTTGCTTCAGCTCCGTGGCTTCTATAATTGAAACATTGTTGCCTTGAGCAGAGGCCCAGCCAGCCTAGGCAGGCAGTTGCAATGGAAACCTCCTGTTTGCTCTAGCTCCGTGGCTGCTGGCCTCCATCTTGCTGGGTTAATTTGCATACAGCAGCTCTGATTGGCTGGGAGTGTGGCTTGGCTGGTGGATATGGCTTAGATGTCTCAGAGTGGTGGTTAATTTGCATATTACTCTTTTATTAGAGTAGATGCCAGTTCCTAGAACAGTGCCTGACTTAGAAGATGCTTAGTAATTATTATTGAAGGAATACGTAATCAGGGAGCTTAGGTTTCTGGTTGCGGGAGGGGCAGTGAGGGGAGGAAAATAGAAAAATCTGAGTCAGCACAAATAGCTTTCACCTTCTTTTCATTTGTATGTCTCTGTGCAGGGGCAACCATTTTAGGGGGTGCCGATGGATACCTGCGGGGTCGGCTATGTCGCCCTGGGGGAGGCCGGCCCCGTGGGGAACGTGACTGTAGTAGACGCTCCTGGACAAGAGGTGCTAAATCAGCTGGATGTCAGGACCACTTCAGAAACAACCAGTACAGCGGCTTCCATAGAGATGTCTTTGCCTACCTCTTTGTCTGGATTTGAGGGCTCTCTTGATGAGAAAAAGGTCCTTCCAGAACAGGAAAGCCTATCCAGACTGGAACAGCAAGGTATGTACCTTGTCTTTTCATCTTTTTCTCTCCCTGTGCTTAGTTTAAGATGAAAGAGAACAGGTTGAGTTCATAGGTCTAACAAACCTGGGTGTGTTGTAGTCTGTTCTAAAGAGGTTTGAGCTCTGGTCTCATCTCATAGACACGTATTCTTCTCTACAGATCTTTCTTCAGAGATGTCAAAGGTCTCAAAGCCTAGGGCCTCAAAGCCTGGCCGGAAGAGGGGTAGGACACGGAAAGGCCCCAAAAGGCCCCAGCAGCCTAATCCTCCATCAGCCCCTCTGGCTCCTGGTCACTTAGATCAATCCAACCCTCTGCCCACCCCCATGCCTAAGAAACGAGGTCGAAAGACCAAGGCAGAGCTGCTACTGCTGAAGTTGTCAAAAGGCCTAGATCAGCCAGAGTCTCCAGCTCCAAAGAGGCCCCCCGAGGACTTTGAGACCCCACCTGGGCAACGACCCCGTCGAAGGGCTGCCCAAGTGTAAGGATTGGAGCACATCTTGGTGAGGGGGGTTGGGGTGGGTCAGGTGTGGGAGCGTTGAACAGACTATGCTGAGGTAAGTGGGCATGGAGTCTGGGTTCTGGGGACTTGAGCGATCTTCTGGCTTTCACCTTGGCAACTTTAATCTCTTGCTGACTTTGTCTAGGATTTTCTTTGTGGACTTGGTATCCTATCCATTTTTCACAACTCCCCCCGCCCCAGGTCTTCATTACAATTTACCACTCAATATAGATCAGTATATACACACCTTTCCATTATTTTCTGCTGCCATCAGTGATTTTTGACTGTGGTAGAGTGAAAAGTGCTTGGGACTTGAAGTCAGAAGACCTGGTTTAGATCCCACATGTGTTATCTGAATCATCTTGGCCAAGTCACTTAACTTGCCTGGGTTTCTGTTTCTTTATCTATCAGAAGCGAAGGGAAAATTAAAAACTTCTTCACAGGGTCACTGTGAGGATCCAGTGCAATAAGAACCAACCAAGTGTCTGGAACAGTGGGCTCTTAATAAACAAAAAGATATATATAAATAAATAAATAAATAAATAAATAAATAAGTAAGTAAGTAAGTAAATAAGTGGGCCCTTGTTCCGTGTTTGTGCCTATGCCTCTGACTCTGCCCTACCCCACAGGGCACTCCTGTATCTTCAGGAACTGGCTGAAGAGCTCTCAACAGCCCTGCCTGCTCCAGTGTCCTGTCCTGAGAGCCCCAAGGTGAGCAGCCCCACCAAACCAAAGAAGATCCGGCAACAGTCAGTCTGTCAAGGTGGAGACGAAGAGGATGACACCGCCCAAGATGAAGACTTCGTTCTCAAGGTTGAGGCTGAAGATGAAGAAGAAAGTGAGGTCCCAAGTGAGAGCTCATCTGACCCTGAGCCTGCTGTGCCCCGAAGCACCCCACGAGGATCCACTTCAGGGGTAACCTGAATGGGCAAGAAAGTGAATGAAGGAACTTATGGGATTCTTAGGGGGTCACGAGGGTACCCAGAAGGAAGGCTTTGGTGACCAAAAGAGGTAAAAGAAGAAAGAAACAACTTCAAATACAGTTGAGATTGCAGGGGCTAAGGGTGTAAGTAAACAAGATTATTCATTCATCTATTGAGCATCTGTTCTAGCCGGTTTGACTCACTGGTTAGAGCATCGGCCCACAGACTGAAGGGTCCCAGGCTCAATTCCAGTCAAGGGCATGTATCTCAGTTGCAGGCTTGATCTCCACCTGGTTAGGGCAGGCGGCAACCAGTCGATGTGTCTCTATCACATCGATGTTTCTCTCTCTATGTCTCTCCTTTTCCCACTCTCTCTAAAAATCAATGGAAAAAGAATCCTCTTTGGTGAGGATTAACAAAAAAAACCCAAAACATATATTGAGCATCTACTGTGAGCTAGGAAATCTAAATGTGAATAAGGCAGAGTCCTGCCTCACAGAGTTCAGTGTGGTGAGTGCTAGGCCAGGAGTGATCAGAATGCGTCAGCCATGTCGGGGACGGGTATTCAGCTGCTCAGGCTTCACGGAGGCACGATGGTTCAGCTAGCTCTTAAAAGGTCGATGCAAGTTTGCCAGAGAGATTGGTTTTCCCAGAAATTGATTATGGCTATAGCATAGGGTGAAGTGGGAATTAAACTAAAGGAGATAAAAGAAGTGACAGTAGGAGCCATTAAAGGTGTGTGCTTAATTGTGGTAAAATCTACATACCTGAAAACTTACCATTTAAAAATGTATAGTTCACTGGCATTTAGTGCATGCGCAGTGTTGGGCAACTACTAACACTATCCCAGATAGAAAAGTGGGGTATGCAGGGGGGGGCAAAGGCGGGCAGGTGGTGAGCTCACTTTCTCACATGTTGCGCTGGAAGTGCCTGTGGACCGTGGACCATCCTGGGAACATCTGGTCACCGGTCATAATTGTATATGGGACCAGTGCCTTACTTGTCTTAAGTGCAACATTTAAGGGCGCACCAAATTCTTAGAAATCAGGATAAATATTTTGATACATTTTTAAAAATCAAATTTAATTTAAATTTATAATGACCAAAATACCAAATTTTAAAGAAAGACAGGAACCGTATTACTGATTTTCCTTTTGCCTCAGGCTCTAATATTGCTTAGCACCACCGTAAAGATCTAGAGTTTGTAGAAAAGTTGAAAACTAGTGAAGTTTGAGTTTACTAAAATGTAAACTTGATAAATGGGTAATGATGGTAGTTAAACCTTACAATCAGGTATAATGTTGGGACATGGGATGAAATGACCAGAGTGCATGCATAGAGGGTGGAAAAGAAGTCAGAACGTCTCTGGAACCAAATCTATTGGAGGGAGAAGCAGCAGAGGAATATTAGAAAGATGGGAGGAATAAGGAAAGACTGCTCCATAGGGCAGGAGTTTTAAGAAGTAAATGGAAATCCTCTAAATCCAATGTGTGGAGACATCAAGGAAAATGTCCAAAAAACATATAACAAATTTTGCAGTTTTAAAAAAATGTATATTTTTTTTATTTCAGAGAGAAAGGGAAAGAGAGATAGAAACATCAATGATAAAAGAGAATCATCCATTAGCTACTTCCTGCACACCCCACACTAGGGATGGAGCCTGCAACCCAGGCATGTGCCCTGACCATGAATCGAACCGTGACCTGATTCATAGGTCGATGTTCAACCACTGAGCCTCACCAGCCAGGCGGATTTTGCAGTTTTGATGGAGGAGTAGGAGCAGAAGGTGGAGAAGTCATTGTAATGGTTATAACGTAAACCTTTTGAGATTCTGACATGGCAAGGTTAGAGAGGGAGTTGTGCCAAGAAAAGTAAAAGCTGAGAAAGCTGTATCCTGGGAACGTTCTCTGGCTATAAAATTCTCTCCTTGACACTTTCTTCATTTGATCCCAGAAGCAGAAGCTGCACTGCCGGGGCATGGCTCCCAATGGCTTATCCAATCACATCATGGCTCCTGTCTGGAAGTGCCTCCATCTCACCAAGGACCTGTGAGACTCGGGGAGTGGGGCCTGGGGCTGAGGGGTGGTGGTGGAGTGCACAGAATGATCTAGAAGTGGGGCTGTGAGAAAGGGCGGACACTGAAGACATTCATAAATAAATGACTGCTTCAAAGGCAAAAGCTTCAGAGCTGTGCTGTCTGTTATGGTAGGCAGTAGCTGCATGTAGCCATTTAAAATTAAAAGTCCAGTTTCTCCTTTGCAGTAGCCCCATTTCAAGTGCCCAGCTAGCAGCGCATGTATTGCACAGATAATAGGTCACTCACATCATCACAAAGTGTTTCTTTTAATTGATTATTTTATTTTTTAGAAAGAAAGGAAGGGAGAGAGAAAAAAACTGATATGAGAGCAAAACATTAGTCAGCTGCCTCCTGCACACCCTCTATCATGGATCAATCCTGCAACCGGGGCATGTGCCCTGAGCAGGAATCGAGCTGGTAACCTTTTTTTTTCTTTCTTTTTTTTTTATATCTTTGTATTTATTTCAGAGAGGAAGGGGGCGGGGAGAGATTCATTGATTGGCTGGCTCTCGCACATCCCACACTAGGGCTCATGTGCCCTGAGGAGGAATCGAACTGTGACCTCCTGGTTCATAGGTTGACACTCAACCACTGAGCCACGCTGGCAGGGCCATTATCACAGAAAGTTTTATTGGGCAGAACTGCTTAGAATGTATTTCTTCCCTCATAAAGGCTTCTCTGTCCCTCTAGCCGAGAACAGAAGCATTCATACTGGGAGTTTGCAGAATGGATTCCTTTGGCCTGGAAGTGGCACTTGTTATCTGAACTGTAAGTTGAAGAGACATCTTTGAAGACTTGGAGGGGTGGTGATGCCACGGGAGACGGAAGGGTGACAGAGGATCTAGATTGATGATGGGAATCCTGGAAAAGGAGAAGCTTCCCGATTCAGGCTGTGGCTCCCTCTGCCCCCTAGGGAGGCAGCTCCCTACCTGCCCCAGGAAGAGAAGTCTCCACTGTTCTCTGTGCAACGTGAAGGGCTTCCTGAAGATGGCACGCTCTACCGCATAAACAGGTGAAGGCTGCCTCTTTCTCTAATTCTAGGGGACAGAAGCAGGAAAATAAATGTTGAAAGGGGAGGCAGATTGGCCCTGTTCTTCCCCTGATGCTGGTCCAGTTGATCCCAAGGGTCGGAGTCCTGGGCACATCTGGTCAGTCCCCTCTGGTTTGCAGTGCTCGTTGCTGCTGGCCAGACGTAGGAACACTATGAGGGTTGAGGGTCAAACCTGTTTACAAGCTCATCTGTACTCAGATAGTCCCTGACAGACTGGCCTGGAGAGAACATTGCAGTAACCAGGATGCACAGCCTGACATCTTTGAAGGTGAACTACAGCTAGGACTCTTCTCACCTGTAGACTGTTCTTGATACTTAGGCCCTTGCTGAAGCCAGTTCACACTAACTCCCAGTGGAGTTCCCATTCTGTCCTCATTACCTTTTTTTTTTTTTAACTAAATTTTTTAGAGCAATTTAACTTCACAGGAAAATTGAGAGGAAGAGACAGAGATTTCTGATATACCTCCTGCCCCCACGCACGCGTAACCTCTCCCGCTGTCAACATTCCCCGCCAGAATCGATGCCCTCCATTGGTACAGCATGATCACTCCAAGCCCATAGTTTACGTTAGGGTTCACTCTTGGTGTGTACATTCTGTGGGTTTGGACAAATCCTTCATTTGGATGTATCACTGCTTACTTATCCATTTACCTATGAATTTCTCATCTTTTATTAATTCCTTTTTTCATCCTGTCTTTGACTTTTCTCTAGATTTAGCTCGATCACAGCACACCCAGAGCGCTGGGATGTGTCCTTCTTCACAGGGGGACCTCTCTGGGCTCTGGACTGGTGCCCAGTGCCAGAGGGGGCAGCAGCCTCACAGTATGTGGCCCTTTTCTCCAGCCCGGACATGAATGAGACACATTCACTGAGCCAACTTCATTCAGGTCCTGGGCTACTCCAGCTCTGGGGCCTTGGGACCTTGCAGCAAGAAAGCTGGTGAGGTGGGGCTGGGACACTGCCGTGGAGGGTGCCTGAGGAGGAGAGAAGGGTGGGGCTGGGCAGGACTAGGTTTGGGTTGTGAGGGAGACTTGGATTGGTTTAAATTAGGGGAGCACACAGGCTTCCCCCCTTCTTCCTACCTATTCTCCCCATATGGTTTCTCTCCTCAGTCCTGGCAACAGGGCTCACTTTGTCTATGGGATTGCTTGTGACCACGGCTGCATCTGGGACCTCAAGTTCTGCCCCAGTGGAGCATGGGAACTTCCAGGCACCCCTCGGAAGGTAACCTCCCAGTTGATTATGTGATGGCCCTTGGACTCAGAGCCAAGACAGAGCTCTGGGTATCCCAGAGTAGGAGGAACAGAGTTTGGAGAGTGGTGGATGGCATTTTTTTCTAGCAACCTCATATCATGTTTTCAGAGACTAGAACCTCAGAAGTTTTCTGAGAGGCTCCTGAAGGCGGCAAGCCTCAGCACAGATCTGGTCTCACCCTCTAGGCCCCTCTCCTGCCTCGGCTGGGTCTCTTGGCTCTCGCCTGCTCAGATGGGAAGGTGCTGCTGTTCAGTCTGCCCCATCCTGAGGCCCTGTTGGCACAGCAGCCCCCAGGTGAGTAGCCCAGCAAGGAGAATGAGGCTGCTGTAGCATGGCCAGAACCTGGTAGGGCCTGTCCATCTCCCCTGAAACTCTTCTAGGCCCAGTCTGTATAGTACAAAGCCTTGCACAGTCACACCTTCCATTCTGACTTCACACGTTCTGTACTTGGCCTTTCTCTCCAACAGCCCACAAAGTTGTATTCTTTTGCAGACTTATAACTGCCCCTTTCGTCACATTACCTTTATCTCCCTCTCTTCCCTCTTCTCCCTGCTCCCAGGCCTCTTCCTCTGCGGCCACAGTTAATTGTCTGTATAAAGGACTGCAACAGGCTGAGGCTGACAAATGGGGCCGGTCTCTCCTGCCATACTCTTGTTCTCCTCATCTTGTCCTCAGACTCTCCTGTCACCACCACACATACGTAGACACACACTCGCTTTGTTGTAAACAGGGAGAGAACGTAGACCTGTATATGAGCAAGAAGAGGAGGGTCAGGGAAAGGCAGCTCCTATTGTTGAGTTTATTTGCTTTTCAACTGTACTGAGTAAAGAAGAGGGCACCTCGCTTTGAGCCCTGAGAAGGCCCACATTTGGTGAGCAGGTGGAGGAGTGGCTTGAGGAGGGACTGGGAGGTGAAGAAGTGAAGACAAAATGGATAGACAATTCTTTCAGGCAGTTTGGCTGTGAAGGGGAACATGTAACGGTAGGGTTTGGTTGGTTTAGATAGGGGACAATAGTGTGAACGTGAGAATGACCCAGTAGAGGGAGAGAAAGTGAATAATCCAGGCGATAGGATGGGTAACCAGAGAGCATAGTTCTTTGGGAAATGGTGTGAAGAGAGCAGAGTGGAGGGATTAGCCATCCTGAGGGAAAGGATACTATCAGGATAATAGCAGGAAGAAGGTGGGGCAGAGAAAGGTGGGCTCGTCCATTTGATGGTGGAAAGATAAGAGTGTAAGGGAATGTCACTGTTGAAAGGGTGGGGTGCTGATCTAAGAGCAAGGCTTATTCGGACCTCGGTCTTCTGGATCCAGAGTATCAGTTCTGCTCTTTTTCCTTCACAGATGCAATGAAACCCGCCATCTATAAGGTGAGTGAGGAACTGCTGCTTTCCCCGAGGCTCCATCTTCTAGAGCCTCCCTTACTGATTCCATAGTCACTCGCTCTCTAACTCTGAGGGGTCTTCCTCTCCTGCTGGATTGAGTCTTCGTTCCAAACAATAGGTATTCCTAACCTGAGTCCCATTGCTTCTTCTGTCCCTGCAGGTTCAATGTGTGGCAACCCTTCAGGTGGGGTCTGTGCAAGTATCAGACCCCTCTGAGTGTGGTCAGTGCCTTAGCCTGGCCTGGATGCCTACCCGGCCCCACCACCACCTGGCTGCTGGATACTATAACGGTAAAACGCAAAACAAAACAAAGGCCTGTTGCTCTTTAGGCTTGCTTTGGGTTGTTGCTTCCTTTTTTGGTTCAGTGTTGGGCATTACATGGTTATAAATATTCAGGCAATGTAAAAAAAAATACAAAGAAGAAAGAGAAAAGTTATTGGACTGTTTCTACTCAAAAATAATTGAATAGACGAACATAATTTCATGTAATTTTCTGTGCATCTGTAAAGAGAAAAAGATATGGGATCATACACTATAGCAATTTTAAATCAAAAGGTATTAAATGTAATTATACTTTAATTTTACAGTAGAAAAGACAAGTGAAGCTGAAAGATTAGCTAAACTCCCAATAAATGTTCCTTTACCATAGAGATGTTAGTTCCTTAAAGATACTTTTAAGATTAAAAAGGAAAAATAAAAGTTGTAAATCACATTAAGTAGTTGGAGATATTAGGTTGTCATTTTTAAATGACAGGTTTATTTTTAGACACTATCAGTAGCCTTTCTGCTGGAAAGGTAAGGAAATTGCAGTGTTATGTTTCTTCTCATTATCTCTTCACCATCTTTTAATTGTGTTTCTTTTGGTGATATTCTTACATTGTCAGGGTACATGAAACTTGGTTCTGCTTTGCTGCCTTAATTTCCAAAGTTATTTAATTGTAATTTTATATTGAAATGATTGCAAGTCTCTACCACTCCTTTCATCTGTTTCTCCCTCCATTGCTGAATTATTAATGTTGCTTAGCTGTAATTCACTGTCAATATGTTTTCTTCAAGAAAGGTTTATAGGTGTTATATTTCCTGAGTTTATAAAAGAGGTTTTAGCTACATATATTTTCCCAATTTTTATTTATTACAATTCTATTGTTCATTAGTTTGTGTGTGTTTTTTTTAATATGTTTATACTGATATTAGAGGAAGAGGAAAAGAGAGGGAGAGAGAAACATCAATGTGAGAGAGAAACATCGATTGGTTGTTTCCTGTACCAAGATGAGTCCATAACCCAGGCATGTGCCCCAACTGGGAATTGAACCAGCAACTTTTCAGTGCACAGGACGATGCTCAACCAACTAAGCCACATTGGGCAAGGCAGTTTATCTTTTATTTTAATCAAAGTTACATTTTTTATTATCCCCTGCTCTGCCAGCCCGGGCTGGGTCAACTTGTTTTGGGTCAGTCAAGTTAGTTTTTGTTTGTCCATTTGTTTTCTGTTCTCTACATTTTGTTGCTTTTGGCTCCTTGCCTATTCTCTTTGTCTTAGAGCAGAGTTGACAAACATTTCTGTAAAGGTCCTGATAGTGAATATTTTATGCTATATGGGCTATTTGGCCATTGTTGGAACTATTCAACTCCACCATTATAAAGCTAGAGCAGCGATAGACATTAGGTAAATGAATGAGTGGGCTGTGTTCCATTCAAACTTTACCAAATCACATGGCAGGCTATATTTGGCCCATGGGCTATAGGTTGCCAGCCTCTCTTAGAAGGTTTATGTTCTTTCAAAATCCCTTTACTTATATTTAGTAGGAAGTAGAGGCTACTGAGTGCAACCAACCTTTTAACTACAGGTCCCAGACTAAGATATTACTTTTTTATTGCTTAGAATTGGAACTGAAAATATCAGGTTGAGTCTTTAAACTATGGGGGGATTGGACTAGCTAATCATTATCCCTATGTCATTTCAGAGAAGATCAGATTTGAGGGTAGAAGACAGAGAAAGTAATTAGAGCAAGGAAGAGAGAACCTGCCTTAATACCTACATGTTCTGTCCCTACCTCAGGCATGGTGGTTTTCTGGAACCTTCCCACCAACTCACCCCTGCAGCGGATACGGCTCTCTGATGGCTCTTTGAAGCTCTACCCCTTCCAGGGTTTCCTAGCCCATGACCAGGCTGTGCGCACCCTTCAGTGGTGCAAAGCCAACAGGTTGGAGTAGGAGAGTTACGGAGGTGGGAGGTGAAGCTGGGTTAAGCTGACTCTTCAGACTGGTTCAGATTTTAACTTCTCCCTCATCTTTCATCTTTTCACAGTCATTTCATAGTGTCTGCAGGGAGCGACCGGAAAATCAAATTCTGGGACCTTCGACGACCTTATGAACCAATAAACTCTATCAAGCGCTTCTTGAGTACAGAGCTGGCCTGGCTGCTCCCCTACAATGGTGTCACTGTGGCTCAGGACAACTGCTATGCCTCGTATGGCAGGATGGAGATAGGAGAAGCTCAGGGGACAGACCCTAGGGGTTGGGGTGCCAGAGTATTCCAGATTATTGTGTGGGGAGAGGGGGTTGAGGATTGTTTCAGTGAGGTAGTTTGAATTCTGGAAGGACGTGGGGAGAATTTTCTAATGAATCTAATCTTAGAAAAGGAAAGGTTTTATTTTCCCTTTCTCTTATAGTTATGGACTCTGTGGAATTCATTATATTGATGCTGGTTACCTTGGTTTCAAGGCCTACTTCACTGCTCCTCGAAAAGGCACTGTCTGGGTGAGCCCCTCTCTGAAATCTTCATTATACAGGAAAATGATTCATTTACTGTATAAGGAGTGAGTCGTTATACAGTATTGGTGGTTGGGAAGAGGTAGTAGTTTTTTACAGAAGATAGGTGTATGGTAACTATCATCAGGGATATGGGTTACGATAAACTCATTTGTGTGTGTGTGTTTCTCCCCCCTGAGACTACAGTTATTACCTGTTCACAGAACTGAATGAATCTGCCTCTTCTTAATAGAGTCTTTCAGGATCCGACTGGCTTGGGACAATAGCTGCAGGAGATACATCCGGGGAGCTCATTGCAGCTATATTGCCTGACATGGCACTGAACCCAATAACTGTCAAGCGACCTTCAGAGCGAAGATTTGTACGTATATGAGTATTTAACGGCAGCACCATTTATTAGTTCCTAATCCACATGACCTCCAAATTAGTACTACAGATTAGTTCAAATTAGTACTAGGTTGCACAGTTATTATCCCCAGAAGTCTTGTTACACATAATATTGCCTACCCTAGTTCATCTGAACATCTGTTTAAACATACTACTTTCTCCATCTTTAAGTCTCTCCTGCCCCAAATCAATTTTCTCTCTTTACTTTCATTTTGTCTTCAGTCTCATGAGACCTAATCTTATGGTCTCCTTTCTAGCCTATATATAAAGCAGATCTGATGCCGTATCAGGATAGTCCTGAAGGTCAAGACCACTCTTCTGCTGCATCTGGAGCCCTCAACCCACCCAAGGCTCGAACTTATGCCGAAACTGTCAACCATCACTACTTGCTCTTTCAAGACACAGATTTGGTAAATTGGCCCAGGAGAATGGGTGTGGCACTAGGAAAAGTGGAACATTTTAGTCCTTGTATTATAGGGAATCATAAAGAGTTCCAGCACAAAGACGCAAGCCTAAGAAGCTGCTGTTGTCTCTCATTACACTTCCCTCCCCAGGGTTCGTTCCATGATCTGCTCCGTAGAGAACCAGTGCTGCGGATGCAGGAGGGAGAGGGGCACGCTCAGCTCTGTCTGGACAGGCTGCAGCTGGAGGCTATTCATAAAGTAAGAACCTTGCCTCTTACTTCTCCACCCATCACTCTCATTTTCTCCAAACTCTGGAACTGTGATCAGTGAAATGGGAGATGAAAAGCAGCCAGGAGGGCTTAGGAGGGAAAACGGCTCTGGAAAACTCATCTTCAAGAGCTTACTTTGTTCACTGTCTTCTCACCCCCTCATGGTCCTATTCTGTCAGATTGTGGCCAGATTTTTTGCTCTCACAGCTGGGACTCACGCTATAACACCAACTATGAGCATCTCTTTTTTTGTTTTCTATTCTCTTCAGGTACGTTTCAGCCCAAACCTGGACTCCTATGGATGGCTCGTATCTGGGGGGCAGTCAGGGCTGGTTCGGATCCATTTTGTGCGTGGACTCACCTCCCCATTGGGCCACCGTATGCAGCTTGAAAGCCGAGCCCACTTCAATGCCGTGTTCCAGTCGTCCTCCCCCACTAAAGGGCCTGGCTTCTCTTCAACCAGCCATCGCCTTCTGCCCCACCCCTAGTCGTGGTCCACACAAGACCCTTGAATGAAGTCTGCCAAGAACAAATGGCCCAGGCACAGACCATAGAAACTGGGCCTTGGACAGTGATGCTGCCAGGCCTGGACCTTCAGACCTGCCTCCCAGGATTCCTTAGATACCTCTCCTTCCATCGACTTCAGCGGTCATCACGGCCCCGGGGGAAGGGAGGCTTGCCCTCCACAAACTCTCAAGGCTCCTTAGCCTGAAACTGGCTCACAAGAAACACTCAGGCCTGATCTAGGCTTGGGAGTCAAATTGCTCATATTGAGCATATTGTGAAGTGGGTAAAGCTAAGTAAAGGTACTGGGTGTTTTTGAGACCACATGTGAGTGGGTGTTTGGAAAACTGGAAAGAGTATCTGCATGAAGGCTTCTGTCTGACTATATTCCAGGATCCAGTATTACTGCCTTCCCAGCTTCCTGTTTAGAGTAACCAACATGCAAGCCCATGGGGGCGCGGGGGTAGTAAGTTGCTGGACTGAAGCTGCTTATAGTGGTTCTTTAACTGAGGAACACCACACACCACCAATAGAATGGTGGTTCAGATCTTACTTGCTCCTGCTTAGGAAATATTTCTGATCACTGGTCATCTGACCCTACTTGAACACTCCTAGACAGTCATGTTTTAAAACCTCTTCCTTTATATCCAGTCAGAGTATACCTCTATAGATTTTACCATTGGTATTAGGAATTCTAGTAATTCTCATCTGTGATTGCCCTTTTAAGTGTTTAAAATAGCTATCAGATGTTTCCCAAGTCTTTTCTTCTCTAGATTAAATATCTTCAGTTATCTTAACCATTCTTTTACACGTTAATGATTTTTGATCCTTCATGATACTGTCACATTAAACATGTTTAACTACTTTATTTCAACCCTATATATAGATGTTTAGAACCCAAATACAGTAAGTCCACACTTAGTATCAATAGCTTGTGTGATTTTTTTTTTTTTAATGTCTTGATTTTTAGAGATAGGGAGAGAGAGAGAGAGAGAATTGATTTTTTTGTTTTGTTCCATTCATTCATTCATTCATTCATTCATTCATTGGTTGCTTCTTTTATGTGCCCTGATTGGAGATCAAACTCGCGACCTGGTGTATTGGGACGATGCTATAACCAACGGAGCTATCCAACCAGGGCAAAGTTCTGTGACTTTAAACAACATATAAGGAAACCAATATTATTATAGGTGAATTGATATAAAGATTTAAGTTCCTGTGGCATCTCATTATAATGAAATCATGTTCTTGGAGGACCTGCTGCATTGTTACAGCTCATCTTGTTAAAATCCGTTTGTGGAGTGCTGCAGACTCATGACTGCAATACTGCTCCCTAAGCTAGGACATACCCCATCAATGAGAAAGAGGCAAATCATAGTGTTGGAATGTATAAGAGTACAATCTGAGGTTTGGGGTAAGTAGATGACTTCAACTATTCTAGAGAAAAATACACAGCCAGCTGCTATTTGAAGGGAGAAGAAATTAGTTTAGTGCCTACCTGGAACAAAGCCCTCTGGCACTCTAGACTGGCCAATATCTGGGAATAGCTTTCTGCCTCTTAAGTGTAAGGAATTTATCATATGTCAGAAAACCTTTAAGAAAGGAATCAAGTACTTCAATTTCCTTCCTGTACAGAAGAGGAAACGGACCTGGAGGCAACCCAGACCATTAGCAGCAGAGGAACCACAGCCCACGTCAGTGCGAAAGAGCCAAGTATTGCACCAACTATTGTGGTCCAGCTCAGGTTGTGCCAGTTCTCTTTTTGAGCTGATTGATAAGGAACTGCCTTCCATTGCAGAGAAATTCCCACATCCTACACAGTAGTCCCTTGACACTGCATTATTGAAGTGCCTCTTTCAGTGGTAAAAAGAATGGGACCTGGGGACCCATGCTGTTGAGGCTGTAGGTGGGTGCTGGCAACCCTGCTGCTGAGTGTCAGCCCCAGTCTTGACCTCCAAAAGAAAGGCAGATGTTTTTAGCCCTTGTTCTTTCTCTAACATAAACCCCTTTGTCTCCAGGCCACTCCCTTTCAAACCTTCCCTCCCAACATACCCACTTTGTATTATTCATAGGTTTCTGCACTTCTCCTTGTGGCTATTCTCACACTAGTCCCTCCTCTGGGAGTATCCTTTTCTAGCCTCCCCACTCAAGCACTTCATCAAGATCCCAGCTCAGATCCCACCTTCACTAAGGGGCTTCCCAGAGTTCTCCAGTAAAAATTATTCCATGTGTTCCCAAGTGGGAAGAAAGGAAGGATGATAAACAAGTGTTTATTAACCACTTGGTCTATTTTGGGTACTTTGCATATGTCAGTTAATCATATGATGCAGGTATCACTCCATTTTACTTGATAAAGGTAAGATTCTGAGCAGTTAACCAGTCTGAATAAAGGTCATAGAACTAAGTGATTTTAACCTGGACAGTCTGACTTCAGAATACAACTTTCCAACCTGCCAATTTTGGTCTATTTACTAGTGTAAATCCACTCTATTAC
Organism: Murina feae; assembly: GCA_004026665.1. Lineage (NCBI taxonomy): Eukaryota > Metazoa > Chordata > Mammalia > Chiroptera > Vespertilionidae > Murina > Murina feae. Next base: position 56,730 of record PVJC01000045.1, on the reverse strand, counting down.
GGTGTTTTGCTTGTACAAGGCTTTAAAGGTTTGCGACATTGAATTCTTTTGCTTCCTTACTCCAGTATCTGTGACAGGATTCTCCCTGCTCTAATCATATAGGAATTGAGTATATTGGGGCTGCAGTTAGCCAGGTGGAGAACCTGGAAAACAATCAGATATGGCTGCCTCCTGAAGTGTGGGCTTCGTGGATATAGTTAGCAAAGGCTAACAGATCCGCTGCCAAGGATCTTGTAAGAGTTTCTGCCTCCCTAAGGAGCATGTTGCACTATATTCACAAAATTTTAGAATGTTGGAGCGGTAAAGGGTAATTAGGAAATCACCTAATCCCCAACACTTTTAGTTGTGGCCATTTTGTTTAAAAGTGGCTTTTTCTATAAGTAATATATTTTTAACAAGTTTAGATAAAAAAGAATCTATAGTGATAGCCATCCTCACATAAACCCGTAAAACTGGAGCCCAGTTTGTTAAAGTCCAACCCCCTAATTTCACAGATAAGGAGCCTTAAGTTCAAGTCTAGTGATAACCACAGCTGCCCAGCCACTAGTTAAGAGACCAGTACCTAGCCCAGCCAGTGTGGCTCCATGGGTTGGGCGTTCTCCCGTGCACCAAAAGGTTGCCGGTTGATTCCCAGTCAGAGCACATGACTGTGTTGCCGGTCCATCCCGGTAGGGGGCGTGCAGGAGGCAGCTGATGGATGTTTCTCCCTCATTGATGTTTCTCCCTTTCTCAAAAAAAAAAATCAATAAAAACATTTTTAAAAAAGAAACCAGTACCTAAACTTCGTAAGGCTCCAGTCCCAACGCAGGAGTCATCTTTATGCAGCACTCCTAAAGGTCACTGGACAAAGCACGGAAGTAGTTGCTATGAGGAAGACAGCTATGAGTAAGACCCAATCCCACCCACTCAGGAGCTCACAACTGCGGTAAAGAAGAACCTCGAGACTAACGCACACGCTTAAAGGCTTATCGTTCCCAAACAGACGGAGACAGAAGTCAGGACCTTGGCCAGTTCCGGGGCGGGGCGCGAGGGGCAGGAGGAGACCAGTTCGCACCGAGGTGGGAAGCGCGACAGGCGGTGCCGCGCCCAGACCAGCTCAGGGCTTAGTCAACCGGGACAGGGCTTAGTCAACCGGGAACACCAGGTGCTCGGGCCGCGCGGACCGCTCTCCCGAGAAGCCCTGACGAACCAGTCCGCCCCATTCCTGCGCCCGCGCCGCAGAAAGCCTCCGTCCGGCCAGGCGGAAGGGGCGGGACTCACGGCGGAAGTCCCACCCCCTCCAGGTCACGTGGAGGCCTGAGCTCGCGCGCAGGTGAGTCGTCTCGGGTCCGCCATCAGCGACTAAACCTCTGCGCGCCGTGAACGCCCACGGCGCACGTGGTAATTCCAGGCCCAGCAGAGACCAGGCCTGTGTCCCGGGTGGAGTTGGACTCAGGAAGGATGCGGGCTGGTTCCAACTGAGAGTCTGAACCTGGGCACCGACCGGGCTCTGCGGAAAGCGGAGCGAGCCAGTCCTCGCAGTGCCTCTTGGGGCGGAGGCCCCCCGCTGGCCCTGCCCCCGGGCTGGGGTACGGTGGCGGGAGGCTGCCACCAGCATTTCAGAGTCCCCACGGCCTTCCTGTTTACCCTGTGGCCGGAAGCTGTGCACGAGGCATCCTCCTGAGCCCCTTGAGGGTGGACTCTTGGAGGCGGGAGGGCGAGAGGGCAGGGGCCCAAGGGAAGCCCAGCGTCTCCGTAATTGTGGGGCGGGCAGTGGGGCTGACCCCTCCTCTTGGCTTGACAGGAAGCATGGCACTCTGGCGGGCATACCAGCGGGCCATGAATGCCCATCCGTGGAAAGTACAGGTCCTGACAGCCGGTGAGTGCCCCTCGGGGGCCCGAGTGGGACAGCGGCGGCTGATGGAAAGGCAGACGCTTGCCCCACCCTCCTCACTTTCCCCTTCTGTTCTGCCCCCTTGCAGAGTTGTCTTCTCGTCCCAAGCTGTCTCCTGTCTGGTTTGGAGGGTGGGTCACCTTAAAGGAAGGGATATGTGTAGTTGGTCTGGCTGTCAGGTAGCAGCTGAGGAGTCATCCCTCATGATAAAGGCATTGGCCTCGGAGGCCTTACCTTAGAAAACGAATCGTAGCACACGTTCCCCTGACATTTTACAGTGTGCAAGTCACGGTCACACACGTTGTCCCCACAAAGCTCTGTGAGCTAGGACTACTTGAGTCCCCATTAGGTTACAGAGGTAATAAGTGTTTTTCTTAGTGTTTTTTTGTTGTGAAATACATCTTAACATACAAAAGAATGCTTAAGACATGTATGCACACTTTCTGTGTCAAAACTGAACGCTCCTGCGTGAGCTCCGGCTTTGAGATCCCTTCTGCACCTGTCCCTCCTTCAGAGTCCCAAGAGACAACCACTTGCCTGAGTTTTGTTTACACCATTCTTTCACTTTTTTTATGGTTGTACTACCTATGTACATATCCCCCAAACAATGTGCTAACCAAAGATTTATTTTACTCCAAATCCAGTGATTAAGTAGAAACTTCACAATGGTAACCCAGTGACTTATCTGCATTTGTTGCTGTTACCATTTTCGTTTTGTAGATTAGCTTATGTAAGGGAGGCACGGAGATAAGGAAGGTATTACAGGGGGAAGAATGGTAAGGAGTGTGACTACTGGGGCAGCACAAGAGTGATCAGGTTAAGGTGGGGCTTTACCTATGTTTAGAGGAAGGAATGTTTAGAGGATTCTAATGAGGACCATGGGCTTCTGAGAGGAAGACTGTTGAAAGGAGAGGGGGGAGTATACTGAAAACCAGAATGGAACAGCGATCCTGTTACTAGAATAGCTTCACATCAGCACTAGAAACCTCATTGGGGGACTGTCTGAAAGGTGGATTCTTTTGCCCTCCGGCTCCTTTCCAGCCTTCTGTGCCCAACCACCCTAGGTCCTGTCCTCAGAGTGTCCGTCAGCCTGTATGACTCACCTGGCTGCGTGTGTGGTGACTCATGCTGGACGGTGTGGCTGTGATGGGAACTGACACTCTGGGCCCTTTGCCCAGCCTCAGATTCCCTCAGGGCCCCTAACTGCCGGAAGGAAGGTTCCCCTTCTTGGCCATTAAGAATAGGGAGGGAAAAAAGAATAAGGAGGAAGGATAGTCCCTACTCAAGGCACCTGCAGCTGACAAAGGCAGGAGTTGGAGCTCCAAGGGGTCCAAGAGCAGATCCGTAGCTGGAAACGGGAGGGGGAGAGGGAATGGGCACTTGGGCAGATACGTAGCTTAATCATGTACATGCTTGTCTGTCGGTGCTGCAGCCCTGTGGCTCCACACCCGCGGTCTTTCTGAGGCAGTGCCAACAGCTCAGCCCCAAAGCAACCTCTGGGTAGCACTTTTCTCAGGCTTTTCCAAACCTTTCAGACTTCTCTTGCCTGCTGCTCAGTGTATTTGGGTCAAACTAAAAGCAAAGGGAGGAGGTGGAAATTGCTCACCGAGTTGCTTTTAGATCCCAGCACAGTAGTTCCTAAACAGTAGAGATTTCAGGCTTGGAATTTGAATCTCAGAGCCATAGCAGTTAGTAGTAGCTGCACGAACAAGTCAATAAACCTCCTTGAGCCTCAGTTTCCTCATTTAGAACTTGAGTTTAGTTATATGATTTCACAGAGTAAGTGTAGGGATTATCTTTGTGAAGGCTTCAGAGACTTAAAACTTAATAAACTTTAAGGCTCGAGGGCTTGTCCTGGAGAGTTCTCTGAGAGTTGGCAACCCAGGCGCAGCAAGCTAGCCTTTTTTTTTTTTTTCTTCATTTCAGAAAGGAAGGGAGAGGGAGAGAGATAGAAACACCAATAATGAGACAAAATCATCCATCGGCTGTCTACTGCACGCCCTCTACTGGTGATGGAGCCTGCCACTTAGGCAAGTGCCCTGATGGGGAAACAAACGGTGACCTCCTGGTTCACAGGTGTACGCTCAACTACTGAGCCTCACCATCCGGGCAAGCTGTTCTTTTTATAGTGGTAGTTGGGTTTGTTCCACTCGCCAGAAATCTGAACATGAGCTTTGGCCGGGTTACTCAGTTGGTTAGAGCATCCTCCTGATATGCCAAGGTTGTGGGTTTAGTCTCTGGTCAGGGCACATACAAGAAGCAACCAGTGAATGCATAAATAAGCGGAACGATGAATTGATGCTTCTCCATCTCATTCCCTTCATCTCTTTAAAACCAATCAATTAAAAAAAAAAACCTGAACATGGACCGCTAACTTAGCCTTGGTTCGCCAAAAAGCAGAACCTGAAACTTCTGTGCAAGTACTTTATAAGGGCCCGTGGGGGAAGGAGGAGGGAGAGCTAATATAGACACATTGTTAAATTGGACATTGCGTACGGCACCTGGCTGCTCAGTCCCTTAAACCTGACTGGGAAGCTCTTTGAAATGCCTCTTAGGACTACATAGGTGAGTAGCCTTTTCTGGAGAAAAGGAGAAACCTTTACCCACTAGCTGCCAACTCACATTGGTTAAAGGTTCGCCATGTGGGATGTTAATGCCCACGTGCTACCAAATTACACGTGCATGGTCCTCAAGTAGAGCATCAGCAGTGCAGCCCCCGATGTGGCATAAGCAAGACTCTTATCAGGTGGAATTGCCGTAATGGCTGGAATAAGAGATAAGTGAATCAAGAAGATCTGAAACGGTTCAAAAGAAGTGCCTGATACATTCAGTTTGGACCAAGCCAGAGTCAGGAAAAGGGTGGCCTGGGCAAAGGTCCGCTGTGTTTTGCAGAATTTGAGCCAGCCTTCTCCCATCCTTAAGGGCCTTTCCAGTCTTCAGAGGACCCACGGCCCAACTCCATGCATCTTAGCTAACCTGGTCCTGCTGTGGGAGCAGCTGAGCTTCTGCAAACACTGGTTTCCCTGGAGTCTGAATTAAACCAGGATGTAAGAGCTCATCCAGTCCAGCCCCTGATATTATAGAAAATGACACTGAAGCAAGGAAGGGGAGATGCACTGAGGTCTCACATCGTCCATGGTAGAGCTGGCATTAGAACCTGTGGCGCTTGCCAGTGCACTGCCCTGCACTTGAGACTCCTGGGGACTCAGGATGCTGAGTGTAGCCCCAGCTGGTCTGGGCTTAGACACCTGACAAGCTACAGAACTCTCTGGTCTCATTTTCTAGCCGTAGGATAGATAGTCCAGGTCAGGAATGGGGAAGACATTCAGACCAGTCCCAGAGGATGCGTTCTCCTCTTTCTGTGGAGCTCCAGCTCCCTCTGGGCTCTGCCAGACCAAGCCCCTATGCCAGGCAGCTATTGACTTGTTGGAGGCTTCTGGGGAGGAATGAGTCAATGGCACCGCTGGCCCTACACCAGCAGCTCCACCTGACAGCTCGGGTCTCCTGTACCCAAGGACACGTTTCCTGTCCTTCGTGCCAGCTTTTTGCCCCCCAGCCTGTTCTCTTCCGTGAACACTTTTTCTTGCCCCTAAGACGCCATGCACAGAAGCCAGGAGAGGAACAAAATAGAGAACTTATTATCCCACCTGTGCCTGGGAAGAGGGGATAGGAGTTGGGGCTTTTCCACTGGTGGACAGAGGAGTGGTCCCAATTACCTCTGTGCTCAGAGGCAGGTGCCCCCCCACAACCCGCCCCCACTCTGCTGAATCCGGTCTCGAGTGACGGCATGAGAACTGGCACCTACCCAGGGGTATGATGTCACGCCAGTGCCAACGTCTGCCTGCTGGGCTCTGTGCCCAGCTTAGCTTTGGGGCATCACTGGCCAGCAGCCCCTCACCTTGCCCCATCAGGGCTCAGGCAGTATGTCTCTGTAGGCCCCCAGCCCCAAACCCCTGGGAACAGGCCCAGAGAAAGGAGGGCCAGCGCATGAGGAAGGCCAGAACAACCAAATATGCCTAAAAGGGCTCTCAGACCTGGGCTTGGGCTCAGGATGGAATACGGAATCTGAATGTCAGCCTTTCCTGCCCAGTCACTTGGACCAGATGTGTAGGCCTTGTTCTGTGCTGGGACCGAAGCCATAGATCAGCCTGGAGTTGCTGAGACCCAGGGGCCTGTTGATTTGTGGGCAGGAGGGAACCCCGGTCCTGTCCTGTCTGAAGTGGACAGAACTGGCGATACTTCTGAGCTACATACCACCTCTCCTGATGCTTCCCTGTCACTTGGGGTGTCTGAGGTTTGGTGGGCATGGTTAGGGGCCTGGAATCTCTTTTTCAAAGGCTGCAGGACTATGGGGCTAGAATTGAGACTTTGGTTTTCATTCCTGCTCTGCCTTGAGCTTGCTGTTGACAGTGGGCAAGCATGAAGAGTGGAAACACACAGCTGTCTCTCTGACAGTTTCCCAGGAATCTTGCTGCTTCGCTCCCCACAGGTGACAAGGAACAGAGATGGCCTCACATTCTAGGGAGTAAAAACAGAGGAGTATCTGAGATGCAGGCCTCTGGGGCCTGGTTCCAGCAGAAGGCAGGAACCCCCTGCGAGTAGCAGCCACAGGAGCCTCCGGCCCCTACAGCCAGGTTCCAGCCTATTCTGACTTCCTCGGCCCTCCTGTTCCTCCTTGAGAGAAGGCCTAGGTTCAGGCCCCCAGCTCCACTTCTCATCAAGTCCCTCTTCTCAAAGACAAGTGGATGTGGGACCCTACCTCCCAGACCTTTTGTGAGGACAAAATGTATGAGAGCCCTTTGCGAACTCCAAATACCTTGCCCAGGTAGAATCTCAAGCTGTTAGTCTTTTCATTTAACAAGTGCCTGCCTTTCTGTCCATCCTCCTGGGACTTCGGGGTCACTCTTCCCTTAGGCATGGCCACAGTGGCGCCCTCCCCGGCCTGGGCGTGCAGCTGGTGGCTCCAAGTTGTCAGGAAGGGGCATAGGGAGTTAAGTGCTAACTAGGGGAGCAAGCCTTTGGTTCCACTGGTCCTCACGCCTTGAGCCCGATGTGGTCCTTTGGGCTAGACTTAGAGCCCTCTCCCAGAGTAGTCCTGTTTGGGGCAGTACATTTGATATTTCTCCTCGCTTTATTTTCTGAGCACCTGCCAGGGGCTCGGTTATGTATGGCTGAGGGTGAGAACAGAGATGCTTAGGATCCTATCCTTGTCCTTTGGCAGGTGGCAGCTAGTTCTGGGGAGGACCTCCACCATTATGGGAGTCTGAGGGAGAGGAGAGCCAGGGCTGTCTCAGTGGGTGTGCTGAGACCAGCAGCCCAGGTCACCTACAGGTGTCCCAGCTCTAGTTCTCAACCTTGTCCAGCGGCCTCTGACGAGGCTGCTCAGGGGCAGGGCTGTGCAGAGGGTGCGGGGGAAGAGCAGTGAGTGTGCAGCCAGCACCAGCACGGACGTCAGAGCCAGCTCCCAGCCAAGGAAAGGGTTGAAGGATGTGTTTGCCCAGTGCTAATTGAGGGCACAAGGACAGTGGTGACTACGGGTCTGGAGGGGGACTCTCATTACTCCGTGCGATGCACAGGCGAGCTGGAGATCACACGGTCACTCCCAAGCAGCCCTATATATATAAGTGTATTTGCTAGAAACCATCACACCCCCATAGCTGAAGGGGGGCTCTGTAAATAGTCTTGGTTTCTGGAATGGGCATCTGACAAGGGCTGCTTAAGAGCTGGGTATCCGTGCAAGTGACGGGCGGGGATGGAGGGGCGGGCAGGAAACGGGTATAGAAGCTGGGGGAGAAATGGCTGTGACACCTATTGCCAGCTCAGTCTAGAATAGTGAGTGGGGAAATTGGGTTTAGCTGGTTGTGTTAAGAGGTGGCCAGGACTCCTCTCTATTGGGGCTCTTACCACCTCAGCCAGTCACCTTCCTAACCAGGGTCATTTGAACATTCATGTTTTAAAAAAGAGTTATTCTTGCCATTATCCACAACTAGAGACCCAAGACCAAGGTGAAGGACATTGACCAGGGTCTTGCCTTGGGCTTTGGGGAAAAACCAGGGCTCCTTACCACTCTGCACATGACCTATTCATAGTGTGGTGTCCTGGAAAGAATGCTGCCTAGTAAATCAAACCACCAGGTTTTGCCTTCGCTCTGCCACTTACTGGTTATGTGAGGTTGCAGGCCTTTATTCCCTTACCTCTAAGTTATGTGGAAGGCCTTTCTGATTCTGACAGGCTGTGGTTCTCAGCCCCTGGCACCTTAGATTCTCCTTCCTCTAGCTTCAATTTCTGACTCTGACTTCACTTGATTGTTCAGTGCAGAGTTCTCAGGCCTGCCCTGCTCAGGGCTGCTCATCACAGTTTCTAACAATACACACATGTGGTGTCTCCATCCTTGGGAGAGGAGGACTTGGAAGCAGCAGCAAGGGACTGGCCATTTGTCCCAGAATTAAGCCCTCGGGCCCAGAGTGCCAGAGCCTCATTCAGTCCGCAGGCTTATCCACCTCCTTGGAATGGCAGCCCATCTGAGAGGTGTCCTGACAACACCTGTGTACCCTGCACAGGGTCCCTGATGGGCCTGGGTGACATTATCTCACAGCAGCTGGTGGAGAGGCGAGGTATGCAGAAACACCAGATTAGCCGGACCCTGACCATGGCCTCTCTGGGCTGTGGCTTTGTGGTAAGTTCGCCCATAGCAGGGCTGTTGGCGGTCTGTTTCCCTTGGCCTCTCCCACATCTACGCTAACCTGAGTGTATGCCTGTCCTGGGATTTGGATTCCAGTGCTTGGGGGAGGAGCTGTGTGATGAGAAAGCCAACTGCTTCTCTCACTGCATCCCTGCCCCCTCCCTGGGGCTTACTTTCAGGGCCCTCTAGTAGGAGGCTGGTACAAGGTGCTGGACCGGCTCGTCCCTGGCACCACCAAGGTGACTGCTCTGAAGAAGATGTTGTTGGATCAGGTGAGTGGAAGGAAAGGGAGGCTGAGAAGGGTGAGCTGCACTGGGACAGTGGGGTTCAGGTGCTCATAGCATTTTCATTTCTCTTTCCTAGGGGTGCTTTGCCCCATGTTTTCTAGGCAGTTTCCTCACGCTGACAGGGGCACTCAATGGACTGTCCGCCCAGGACAACTGGGCCAAACTCCAGCGGGTGAGTTGGGCAGGTGTGGGGAGATCTCTGGCTGTCCAGCTGGCATGTCCAGGGCACTGAGGCAGGCTTCGTGGGGATGAGACAGGTGGCTGGGCAGGGAGAGTCCCAGCTCTGGAGGAGAGGGGTGAGGGAGGTGTGGTGCAGGTATGTGCTCTTTGAACAGAAGTCTGTGTGATAGGACCGGGAGGCGGGAGCTGCGTGGAAGTGCAAGTAATTTCTTCCTTCTTTGTCTCCTTAGGATTATCCTGATACCCTCATCGCCAACTACTATGTAAGAGCTGACACCTCTGCAGCCTGTTTTCCTGCTCCTTGAGTCCAGAAGTCCCCAGGGATTGGGGTGCTCCTGACATAGAAACCCCTGGGTTGGGATTACTCTCTCACTCCAAGTGTGGGTGGCACACTCGGAAGCAGTCACCCAGTTGTTGAGCTTGTTTTGTTTCCATCTGAACGTGGGCCAGTTTTCATGGGGATTGGTTGCTGGTGAGGGCGTAACAGGGTCAGCACTAGGAAATGGCCCATTTATCTCTGGATGGGGTTGGGTAATGGAGGCAGCCCCCCAACATTTGCCTTCTCTCTCTTGTAGCTCTGGCCTGCTGTGCAGCTAGCCAACTTCTACCTGGTTCCCCTTTATTACAGGTATGACAGTTCCCTACCCTACCCTTCAAGGAAGAGCCACATTATGAACAGTTACAGATGAAGAGGTTTTTCATTCAACCTTGAGCTACTTTTTTTTTTTTTTTAATCCTCACCTGAGGATATTTTTTCCATTGATACTTAGAGAGAGTGGAAGGGAGGGGGAGAGACATAGAGATACATCAATGTGAGAGAGACACATCAATTGGCTGTCGCCCACATGCACCCTGACTGGGGCCAGGGATGGAGCCTGCTACCAAGCTACATGCCCTTGACCAGAATCAAACCTGAGACCCTTCAGTCCAAGGGTCGATAGGGGCAAGCCAGCAGAGGCTTGAGCTACTTTAGATGCCCCCCAGAATACTCGGCCCTGATCAGAGCTCCTAGATTCCTGAGTATCTTCCCACTGACCTTCTTTCATCTTCTCAGCGGGGGTCCTGCTCCACAGCCATTGGCTCATCCCACCTGAGCTCTCCACCCTTGCTGCAGGGACAGTACTAGGGGCTGCAGCCTAACTTAATAGACAGAAAGGTAGACCAGAGAGCCATAGACGTGAGTTTAGTCCACGGGCTGGGTTAGTCCACTGCAAAGTATTATTTTACCCTAATAATAAAGGTAGTTGCTGAACCTACAATTTAAAAAAGTCGAATTCAAGATGACTAGTTGAAATTATTGGAAGTGAGGGGACTTTGGGAACAGGGAAAAATACAAAACTCTTAAGAGAGGACATGGTCAAAATGTGCATGAGTAGCATAGCTAAAAGGAATATAGACTTAATGAACCAAAATTTAAACATGAGGGTCTTTGAAACTAAAACAAGGTAAAATAAGGAGAAGAAGGTGCTTTCAATGGCACATAGTACATTTTGAAGAAGAGGTCTTCTCAGCTGGTACAAGGTGCATGGGTACGTGTGTTTAGAAGGAGCCTGCACAGGGGCATGAACAGCAGCCACGCAAGGCCAGCTGGCTGCTGAGGGCATTTCACTTCGAGGCTCTCGTGCAGGAGACCGAGCTCTGGGACAGCACCAGCCCTGAGCCGGCTGTCCTCTGGGCTGAGCCACACGTTCCCGTAGAGGGCTAGAGGAAGGAGCTCTGAGCGTGGATGTCCTCAGAGAGAACGCCTCCTCTTCCATCACACTCTCCTCTCTCTCCCCCTTTGCTTTCTCCTTATCCGTCCTCTTCACAATGCCATTCCTGTTCCTTAGGTTGGCTGTTGTGCAGTGTGTCGCTGTTATCTGGAACTCCTACCTGTCCTGGAAGGCACATCAGTTCTAAGCTTGCCTTGCAGTGATGCAGCTTGACCCTGGAATGGTCAGATGACCTCCTCAAAGTGGGCACATCAGTTTGGTTGCTGGTCAGAACTTAATAGGGTCAGCACTGTGAAATGGCCCATTTCACTCTAATGTAAACGGATGCCTTTTGAATTCACTAAAATCTGTATTGTGGCCTTATACCCGCCAGTCCATAAATATTTGTTGGGTCATATGATCTCGACAACTTTAGTTTATGCCCATATCCTGGCAAATGCCATTTATCCCCACTCTTCCTTGATACAGTTGTTTCCCAACCATTTTCAACCTTGGTGTAGCTCCAGGTCTTTTGTGGGGGGGAGGGGGGCCCCCAAACTCTTTATGTGGTACTTCCGTAAGTATGGAATCCAGCACCTCTATAAAAATGTGACCTGGAACCTGCAGAGGCAATGAGTAAGACCCAACAGAAGAATAACTAGGGAGTCAGTTGCTAGAGATGGAAAGAAAAGCCTAGAGCCCACCAAGCCCAGTCTTTCCAGATGAAGACAGTGAGGGCCTGTCCACAGCACAAGTTAGTGGCAGAACAGAAACGTGAGCCCGTGTCCTAGAGATTGCATTTTTTTGCATAACCCCAAGTTCATACGGTGGAAAACCCATGGTCCAAGGTGACAGTGTTAGGAGGTGGGACCTTTGGTAGGTGGTAAGGTCAGGAGGGCAGAGCCCTTACAGGATTAGTACCCTTATAAAAGGTGCCTGTGAGGACACAGCAAGAAAGTGCCATCCAAACCATGAAGCGCCATGATCTTGGACTTCCAGTCTCGGGAACTATGAAAAATAAATGCTCGTTTATAAGCCACGCAGGTGTTTGTGTGTTGTTACAGCACCTCCAGTGGACTGAGACACCATGTTTCCTTACTTTCTACCAAGGGATCTTCACCAGGAAGTCAAAGATACAGTCACGGTACTGCTGTACGTCCTAGGAGAAAAATTAACCTGACTGAACTACCACTCGGGGGCAAAACCAGAAGACGGGTCAGCTTTTTATGGTCGAAGTATTCTGAGGCCAGAAATCTTTTTATGGTGCCCCGTCAGCCCTAGAATTTAGATCCTGGGGCTGGAGTAAGATGAATCCTGGCCAACTCGGCCTGCCTCAGCTGCCTCTTGGGTGGGTACCATGGTGATGGCCGAGTGCCAGCTGTGCTCTCCTGGTTGCCTCAGTTTACAAAACGGTGTGTGCAGCACAGCATTCTCCCAGTGCCGCTGACCCCTCTGGGGGCAGAGGGCAGGGTCAGCACCATGATCCAGCCACCCTTTCTTGTGCCGGAGAAGACCTGTGATCTGGTCTAGTCTGGTCTGGGGACCGGCCTAGCACTGCAGACTGTTCTCAGTGGTGAACGGACTCTCACGGCGCCCAGAGCAAGCCTTCCGCCCCAGCCAGCGCCTTGCTCACTGGAGTCCGCTGTCGCTTCCAGCGCAAGCCCCAGGGGACCTGCCCCTCGGGGAACCCGCTGGACTCGAAGCCGCGACCGTCATCGCTCTACGATCGCTGCATGTTCCTCGCTGACGTCAGCTGGAGCTGCCCTGGAGCTATATAAGCTGGCGGCGGTCCCGGGACAGACCCCGTGTTCCCCAGGCGCCCTCAGCCCGCCCCAGGGACCGACCGGAGCTCCGTCCTGCGTCCCGCAGCCGCTCTTCCCGCACCTGTGAGTGGCCCTAGGAGCGCCCGCCGGACTCCCTCTGCACCAGGACTCGGCACTCGGCTCCAGTGCAGGGGCCGCTAGAGGGAAGGGGGAGGAGAGGGGGGCACAGGCCTGGGCCGCGGCTGGGGCTGCAGGGAAGGTTGTGGGCACCGGGCAGCAGCCGAAGGGGACCTGCGGGGACGCTGGACGTGCACGGGAAGGGGAGCGGTGCCACCTGCGACCGCTCCAAGCGCACCTCACCCTGCGCTGCTCCTGTGTGTCCAGGGCCGGCGGCACCATGAGGCTGGCCGGACGAGAGGCGCTGCTGGCGGCGCTGCTGCTTCTGGCACAGCTGCGCCCGGGGAGCAGCCAGTGGAACCCGGAGGAGGCGGCGGCGGCGGCCGGTGTCCGGGACCCGAGTCTGCGCTGGAGCCCCGGAGCTCGGACCCAGGACCGCGGGGCCCGCGCGCTGCTCCTGCTGCTGGCGGAGCGCTTCCCCCACCGCGTGGGGCCCGGCAGATGGGGAGCTGGGACCTCGGGCGAGCGGCCGCGACGGGAAGACCCGACACTGTCCATCGACCTCACCTTCCACCTGCTGCGGACCCTGCTGGAGCTGGCGCGGACGCAGAGCCAGCGGGAGCGCGCAGAGCAGAACCGCATCCTATTCGACTCGGTGGGCAAGTGACCCGCGGGGCCTGGGGCCCCCGGAAACCTCGACCCCACCCCCCACCCCCGGGCTGGCACCTGCTCGACCGGAACTGACCCGGTTCCCGCGGGGCTGGAGCGGCCGGGGATGCCTTGAACACTCTGCGTTACTAGTTTTTAATAAAAGTGCTGAAGAGCCGTTGGCCTCTGTGGTGGGGTGCGGGGGGCAGGGTGGGAGCGCACAGTGCAGCGAGGGGGCAGTGCTGCCCGAGGGGCACTGGGAGCGGCCCGATCTCCGTCGTCCCTAAGAGTGCCCGGGCGCTCGTCCCGGTCCTCCTCTCCGCCCCCCGCGCTGCCCGCGGCTGGGCTGGGATCCGCGCCTCCAACCAACGGGGTGCCCAATAGGGGTTCACGCACTCCCCCCAACCCCTCCCAGCTGGTCCCCGATCCCGAGAAGGGAGGGGCGGGACGGCCGCCTCCGAAGCCAAGGCTGAGCGGGCACGAAAAGGGGCCGCGGGTCCGACCGCGTTAGACTTTATTGAGCTTCCCCGGCGGCGGCGGGTGCCGAGCGGGCGCGCGGTCTCTGCGCAGATCCTCGAACCCGGGCGCCGGCCCCCGGAGCGCGGGGTCCCCACGGCGGGAGGGTCAGTGCGGGCCTGTCCCCGGGAAAGAACGCGCGGTGAGCGGGGCTCCAAGGAGCCAGGCAGCGCAGAACCCGGCTCTCCGCTCCCCAGCCACGGGGGTGTCTCCCCTTCCCCACCACCCGCCGCCCGACGCACAGAGCGAGGGCCGGTGGGGAAGGAAGGGTCGGGGCCGTGCGGGAGGGAGGCTCGGGGTAAAGGGCGATGGAGGGTACATTTAAGTTAAACAGGAGCGGGATGAGCTTGGCCCGGCGCTAGGGGCGCTCCCTCCCGCCGGGGCTGGGGCGGCTCCGAACACGCGCGGAGGCTGCACGCGCCTCGCGGCCCCGCAGGGGGGGCGATCGCCGGGGGGAGGGACGGCTCTGCCCCGCGCCAGCCACTCTCACCTTCCGGCCGCTCATCCTCCGGCCCCGCGCTGCCCTCTTCTCCGTCCAGCGCCACCTCCTCATCCTCGTCCTCCCCGGCAGCGCCTGGGCCAGGGAAGACGCGTGAGGCGGGGTCCCCGCTGCTCGGGCCCGCCGCCCAGCACCCCCTCCCCGCAGGGTCGGCTCCCTCCCCTCACCCGGCTGGAAGTCGATGGTCCTCAGCATGTCGGCCACGTGCTCCACGCTCACGGAGAACTGCTCCATGCTCTCATAGCCCGGCTCTGGCCGCCCCGCCAGCTCCACCTTGGACATGGCCCCGACCCTGCAGCGGGGGCGGCAGCGCTCAGCACCCCGCTTCACCCCGCCCCTGCGGCAGCGAGGCCCCCACGGCCCCCTCTCCCTCCCGCTCCCCTACTCACTTATTGATCAGCTCCTTGGCCTGCTGTAAGGGAGGAAGGAGGGAGGGCGAGAGTGAGCCTGTGCCAACCACCACAGTCCTGCAGGGTCGGCAGGCTGGGGAGGCACCTCCCTATTCTCAAGCACAAACCGTGCTCAGAAGGGGTGACGGGCCCAGGCCATGGGGCATGTAGGTGCCAGAGACCGGCCTTGAACCCGGGCCTTCGGGTGCCTTCCCCCCTCCCGCTCTAGCCACTGCGCAGCCTGCCGCCCACCGGGGCCTACCTGCAGGTAGAGCGCCATCTGCGGCTCCTCCATGGACTGGATGGCAGACTCCACCAGCTTGGAGGAGACCTCCAGGTGGTCCCCATACTGGCGGATGAGGCCCCGGACGCGCTGCAGCTTCTGCTCCTGCTCGCGGGCCAGCGCCTGCAGCAGCTCGGCCTTCCGCTCCTCCAGTACCGCGCACAGGGTCTCGAACCTCTGGTTCAGCAGCTGCTTCTGCCTCCGGCTGTTGTCCTGAGAGATGGGAGTGGTGACCTTTGATTTCTCCGAGCAGGGAGAGCACCTGGCTCCTGCCCACTCCCCACTTAGCGCAAAGCGCAGGGAGCCCACAAGTAAAGCGACTCGTCAGGTACACTCCAAACTAGTGGCGGAGGGGAGCTGCAGCCAAGGGCTGCCGATGCCCAGATCTTTTCAGAAACAATAGCACAATAGTTTTTGAGATACAATTGACACATAGGGTCATATATGATAAGTTTCAGGTGTATAAAGTAATGATTCCATATCTACTCTAATGAAAGCATAATATTGAAATTAACTGTTTCTCCCAGATGCCTAAGTCACGCCCACCAACCAAAACCACGCCCACCAGCCAATCAGAGTGGCTGTATGCAAATTAACCCAGCCAGGATGGAGGCCGGCCAGCAGCATGCGAGGCTTGGCTGCTTCATGGTCACCGGCGAGATCATGGAGGAGTTAAGACCCCTCTGCGTGCTGTCCCGTGGCCAGGCGGGCTTGGCTGCTTTGTGGTTGCTGGAGGGGGAGATCGCAGAGGAGTTAAGGCCCACCAGCCACGGGACAGCACGCAGACAGGGCTGTGGGACAGCACAGAGGTGAGGCTTGGCTGCTTTGTGGTCGCTGGGGTGATATTGGAGAAGCAGGCGTAGCCGGCCAGACACTCTGGGGAGAGATCTGAGAAGCAGGCGAGGTCAGCCACACTGCCTCGCTGGGGTGAGATCCTGGGGAAGCAGGCGAGGCTGGCCCCCATCAGGTCACTGGGAGGAGATTCTGGAAGCAGGCAAGGCCAGCCACTCTGTCTCTCTGGGGCAAGATCAGAGAAGCAGGTGCAGCCAGCCACACTGAGTCTCTGGGGCGAGGTCCCAGAAGCAGGCACAGCTGGCCATGCTGCCTCACTGGAGCGAGATTGGAGAAGCAGGTGCTGCCAGCCAGGCCGCATCACTGGGGCAAGATCAGGGAAGCAGGCAAGGCCGACTGTGTCACCTGGGTGAGATTGGGGAGCAGGCAAGCATGACGGGCAGGCAGCACCCAGCACTGGCCACAACTCAAGGGAGAGAACAACATGCAGGCGAGGCCAGTAGCCTGATAAATCAACACAGAGGGGTGCCTGCTCCAAGCCTCCATGGTGTGTCTGGGGGCAGGCCCCCAGCAGACAGACACACACACACACATACACA
>PVJC01000045.1:0-40311 GCA_004026665.1 Murina feae | reverse complement strand
CGGCCATGCTGCCTCACTGGAGCGAGATTGGAGAAGCAGGTGCTGCCAGCCAGGCCGCATCACTGGGGCAAGATCAGGGAAGCAGGCAAGGCCGACTGCGTCACCTGGGTGAGATTGGGGAGCAGGCAAGCATGACGGGCAGGCAGCACCCAGCACTGGCCACAACTCAAGGGAGAGAACAACATGCAGGCGAGGCCAGTAGCCTGATAAATCAACACAGAGGGGTGCCTGCTCCAAGCCTCCATGGTGTGTCTGGGGGCAGGCCCCCAGCAGACAGACACACACACACACATACACACATACACAGGGCAACTGCTCCGAGCCTCAGATGTGGCTGGGGACAGGCCCCCAAGGGGGACACACACACACACACTCACACACACAAACACACACACACACAGGATGCCTTCTCTGAGCCTCCACAGTGCAGCTGGGGGCAGGCCCCCAGAGGACACACACACACACACACATACACACACGGTGCCTGCCAGACTGGGGCCATCAGTAGGATATCCACTGAGGGGTCCCAGACTGTGAGAGGGGGCAGCCTGGGCTGAGGGACCCCCACCCTCCCCTGTGCACGAATTTCATTCACCAGGCCCCTAGTTTGTGTATATGGTGAAATGGTCACCGCAATATGTCTAGTTAATATCTGTCATCATACATACTTACACTTTTTTTTTTTTTACTGTGATGAGAATTTTCAAATCTACTCTCAGCAAATAACAATACTTTAGTCTCATGCATGCTGTCTATGTCCCTGGGCTTGGTTTTTACTTGTTTATTTAGAACTAAAGGATCACAGTTAGTTCTCATCAAGATCCAATGAGGTAGGCGCCATAGCAGTCTCATTATTAATATTTTATGTAGTCAAAAACAAAACCAAAGCACAGAGAAGTTAAGTAACTGGACCAAAGTCACAGAGCCAGTGAGGGGGCAGAGCTGAGATTAAATCTAGCAGCCTGGCTAAGCTCATCCCACTATTTGTGATCCACCTCCAGGAGTCCAGAGAGTTTCTCTGCCGCCCATCCCAGGCTTACCTCGATAGTTTGGCATACTTCCTCCATCTGTGTGATCACGGCTTGCACACGGTCATTGCCCGCCACCAGCATCGCGATGCCATCACTGAGCTCACTCTGCCACACACACAGGCCAGTGCTTAGAGCTGGAGGACCTGGTCTAGCACTGTATCCCTCCCGCTGTACTCAGGGCTGCCTAGGAGAGAACTGTACCCTCACCCCACCGTTAGGGCATCTTCAGGGCAGATATTCCAGAGACCGAGAGGGTGTGGAACCATCTAAGAGGTGTGGGAGCACACTCCGTGGACTCTGGAAGGTTGAGAGAGGAAGTCCTCTACCACCAAGTGAGACAGTCACCAAATACCAGTCAAGTGCCAGGCACTGGGCTAGGTGCTTTATCTGTAGATTCATGCCTTCCATCAGTTCTGAAAAATTCTTCATAATTGTCTGTTAGGATAACATTGCTTCTTCTCCATCCTCTTTATTTTCTCATTGTGTGACTCCGGTTAGATATGTGTTAGACCTTCTTACTCTCAACCTTCTCATCTCCCAGTGTTCCACTCTAGGCTGCCTCCTCCCCCCACCCCCCCAACCCAATCTTCCTATTTATGAATTCTCTCTTCAGAGAAATCTCCCATTTAATTCACCCTTGGAATGTTTTATTTCAACAATTGTATTTTTATTTTTAAAAGCTCTATTTGGGTCTTGGTAAAATCTGCATTTTTGATAGTCTAGTATTACTTGGGTTGTTTTGTTTTGTGTTGCTTGTTTTTTAATCCCATCTTTTTTAGAGCATTTTATACGCAGTACCTTTCTATTCTTTAACAATTCCAATATCTGAATTTCTTGGAGGTATAAGTCTATACTGTTTGTTTCTGCTGACATCAGTAATGGAGTACATTTCTTTGTGTATCTTCAATTGTGAGCTAATCATTGTTGTTCTTAATCTAAGAAAAGACATTGTGTTGTGTGTGTTTTCTCCAGACAGAATTTGCATTTGCTTCTGCCAAAGCCAGGTGGTGAAACTGACCACTTCAATTCCTGGGATTCCAATTTAACCTGGGGTTCTTTGGGGGTCTTCATTGCAGGTCCCCATCTTCTAGGTCAATGGTTCTCAACCTGTGGGTCGCGACCCCTTTGGCGGTTGAATGACCCTTTCACAGGGGCCGCCTAAGACCATTCTGCATATCAGATATCTACATTACGATTCACAACAGTAGCAACATTACAGTTATGAAGTAGCAATGAAAATAATTTTATGGTTGGGTCACAACACGAGGAACTGTATTAAAGGGCCAGAAGGTTGAGAACCTCGGTCTAGGTGTTTGGGGCATAGTCTCATCTTTCTAGCTCAGTAATACTGCCGGGCATTTGCCCTCGGGGAAGTCCTGCCTTTTCTGTGCTCACCATTCAGAGTTTTGTTCTCAGTTCACTCCGCCTTCCTCTCCCCAACCCCAACCCCCACTTGGAGATTTCCTTTACTTCCTATGTGCCCACCAAGGTAATTTTAAATTACATTTTATGTAGAATCTAGTTGTGTGATGGTGAGAGGGCCTTGGGAGTATCTAGTCCACCATACTGAAGTCTCTGCTTATATCCATTATCCTATTTTATCCAGAAATAACTCAGAAGCAGGCATTTTCATCTTCAGTTTACAAGCGAGGAAAGTGAGTGCCCAAGAGGTCAAGGGAAACTGACCACTTGACCATCCATAGAGCTGGGACTTTAAAACCAATTGGAGTAACAGGCTGGAGTTAGAGACCCCGATTATGCCCTCACCCCGCATGCCTGCTCCCTCTGCTGCTGGATACCTTCTGGCGTTTGTAAATGGTGGGCAGTGGGGCCACCTCACAGTCCTTGTGGGCACCAAAGACCTTGCAGAGAGAGCAGGTGGGCACCTCACAGCTCAGGCAGTAGATATTGATCTTCTCCTCTTCATGCTCCTCGCACATGAGGTGCTGCTCAGCCTTGGAGTGCAGTGGCCTGAGGGGAGTGGCAGGATGGCAGGAGGGTCAGGGCCAGGCCCCGGGGGGAAGGGGAGGGTGGAGTGGGGTGGTGAGGACTGAGAGTGTGAGGCCCCATGACCTCCTTTCCTTCAGTTTCTACCAACCATCACCACCTTTTCTGCCCCGGTAGCTGGTGCTGCGGCTGGGCAGGTGAGTGACTTCTGCAGTGCTCTCCATTTGAGGAGTAGAAGATGCTAAAGGGTAGAGGAGGCTTAGATCCGAGAATAGTCTCCATTCCAGAAGCAGAGAGGTCCCACAGGGCAGGAAGTAATGGACGGTTGGCAAGGACCTGCTAGTGGACTGCCAGCCCTTCCCAGGTGGAGAGTGAAGGCAGAGCAGTGACCAGGAATCAGAGACCACCCCAGCGGAGTGACCCGGACAAGTCCCTCCCCTTCTCTGCTCCCCTCTCAGCTCTGCACTGAAGGGGCAGGTTGATTTGGTGCCTCTCCCTCCAACCCTGATGGGTTCCCAGACTGTGCCCCAGGCCCTGCCCTCCAGAGAGACAAGAGACCCTGACAGCTCACCGGGAAGACTCCTGCTTGTAAATGTCGATGATGTTCTCCACTAGCAGGTTTCGTTGCAGACCGTAGACACCATGTCGGTCCAGGACAACCTCATGCCTGCAAGACGGGCAGCGGAAACGGCCTCCGGAAGACACGGTGGTGGAGCCTCGGGATTGCCACAGAGGATTCGAGGCCTGTGGAGGCGGGTTAGTGTGAGAGAACAGGCACCACAAGGCCTGAGGGATCTGGGAGGCAGGGGGCAGGGAGAGGGGGCTGGAGAGGATGGCATCCGCTCTTTTCTATGGCTGGGCCCTCCTCTGAGAGCAGCTCAGGGTGGGTGGCCATTTGGATTTTGTTTCCCACCTTTATTTTATTACCCAGCCCACCTCGGTCAGCGTCCCTGCATCCAGAGCCTCACTTCGGCCAAGACCTGGTCAGAATGGGTCTCCCCAAAGGGGCCCAGCATGGAGTGGTGAGGGGACATTGACCTTAAGTGCTGTGGGCTTTCCAGAGATTATTGAATGTAATCCTCAAGACTTTCTTGTACAGATGGTGTAGGTGCACCTGTGCCCCCTAACTTAGACTATAAGAATTATAATGATAGGGGCTGCCATCTATTGAACACTTACTTTATGGCAGGCTTTGCTCTACATCCTTGTATTTGTATTAACTCATTTAATCCTCATGTCAACCCTGTGAAGTAGGTTCCGCTCAGCCCCATTTCAAAGATAAGAAATTGTAGCCCAGACAAGTTAAATAAATTGCACGTGGCCATCGGCTAATAGGTGACAGAACCAATATTTGAACTCAGGGCACTAAGACTCCAGAGTCCATCCTAGTAATCGATATACCACGGGTTCAGTTCCAACATTCGTCTCTATGAGTTTCAGGTAAAACAGGTTTTAGTAAAGGTCATGGGAGGCCAAACACCAGCCTTTCACCAATGACAGAAATGACAGCCTAAAATTCAGCTGCAGCTTGACGTTACCTGAACAGAGATAAACAAATGATGATGCATCAAATCAAAACCTTCATGCCGTGGAACATGGTAAGGGCCCAGCTCGCAGCCAGAATGACCTGCTCATCGGTGAAAAGGAGACGTCCCTCCATGGATGTACACATGCCCTCAGGGAGAATGATTCATCAGGTTCCGTGTGAAAAATATTCTGATGCAGCACGCCTACACTGAGACACTCAACTGTCTACTAATCCTAGTTATACCCCTCTATTCCCCAGAGAAGCCAAAGGACTCTACAGAGACTGCAAACGAGCTAGCCAGTTACAGTTCAGAGAACCGTGGAAGAAAGCCAAGGCAAATGAAAGGTTAAATAAAGAATTCACTTTCGGCATCAGATAAAACTGCCCCCATTCAAAGAGGAGTGATAAGCCGAAGGGATCTAACAGGAGATGCAAGCCAAGATAGTACAACAAGAACAGGAAAAAGAAAGTGCAGCAGGCAAAGGTCAGGCGAAGGATACACGTTGGAAGAAGAACTGCTCCAAGAAGCAGTACAATTTCAACATAGCATTGTGAAGGAAATAAAAAAAGTCCCTTTGATTAAAGAAGAGATATAAGTGATGGAAGTTGGAGAAGAAGAGTGAGCTGGCAGAATTAAGGAAATAAATTGAGTAAAATGTATTAGCAACATAGAAACAAAATGCACATTTGACACAGAAGGAAGTAGAATCTCTGATACTGATCCAAGTTATATAGATTGTATAAAACAACAGAGACAGAGTAATCAGGACTACAGGATACGATATAGGTCAGCCTTGAAGACGTTATGTGCTAAATGAAATGTCTGACACAAAAGGATACATGTTGTATGATCCGTTTATGTGAGGTACCTGGAAGAGTCACACGCAGAAAGATAAAAAGCAGAACAGTGCTTGCTGGGGGCTGAGGGTTAGTGTTTAATGGGAGCAGAGCTTCTGTTTGGGAAAGTGAAAAGGTTGTGGAGCTGGATAGTGGTGATGTTTGTGAACAATGTGAATATTCTTTTATTTTTTTAATCCTCACCTGAGGATATTTTTCCATTGATTTTTAGAGAGAGTGGAAGGGAGGGGGAGAGACAGAGAGAGAAAAACATCGATATTAGAGAGACACATCGATTGGTTCCCTTCCACATGTTGGAGGTGGGGAGCAGGGGGAGCCTGGGAGGGAACCTGCAACCCCAATCCAGGTACATGCCCTGAACCAGCAATCAAACCTGAGACCTTCCGTGTGCATTCGATACTCTAACCACTGAACACACTGGCCAGGGCCTTTCCTTAATTTTTATTTTTTTTAACTTTATCATTTCCAAATGTTGTACAAGCACTTTGGGTTTTGGGGGGGGGTGGGAAATGACCCTTTCTTTACTTTTTAAAAATGCAATCATCAGGGCTGGCGTGAGAGAAAAGGGGGCGCTAAAGTGCCATAAGAACCAACAAGAGAAAACGCTGCTTCGTGAAGACCTGTTAGTTCAAGGGCAGGGATGTCTAAGAAGACACCATGGGAGGCTCCCGGGAAGACAGGTAACAGGAGATGGTGGTTAGGAAAGAGTTTCAGGAGACCAGACAGAGAACCTACAGGAGGTTAGTTACAAACAGGGATGAGAGAGGGGCTTCAGCTGCACTGGGCTGGGAAGCAAGTGCCACAATGTGAGTTCCTGCCTGAGACTTGGCAGCAACCATGGAAGACCCGAGGTGCCGGGAGAATCAGTAGGACAAGCCAGTCCCCTGGGTGTGGGTGGGCTGTGGGGAGAGGAGGGAGTCACAGACAGTTCTGGCATTCCCAGCCTGGATGCTTGGGTACTTAACCTGGGACAACAGCCCCCAAAAGATCCATGGCTAGAACTCAAGCAGTCAGCGAATCAGATGGAAAAATAAAATCGCATCTATTTCCACTAACCTCTAGAAGAACCTGGGCACGCTCCTCAATCATAAAGGCAGGCGGCAAACCCCAGCAGTTGTAGTAGTATTTTAGCAACAGAAACCATAGGTATTGTCATATCACATTGCAGGTGTTGATCAAGTCTCTAAAAATAATTTACGCTCATCACTACTTGCAGATTAAGTAGTTATCAGGCCCACTGCTCGATCTCATTATTTAATGTGTGAATCAGAAAGCACACTATTCCCCTGTAAAACATGTTCTAGCTATTTTGGTATTTATTCTGGTGCTTTTCTTTTCATTACTGTAGACAATCCCCCCCCCCCCCCCGCCAGTCACTAACTCCTCCACTTTACATTTTAATACCACAAATCTGAAACACTCAACAATTTATAGAAGCAAAAAGTAGAAAGGTTGCCAGGAGGTGAGGGTGGAGAAAGGAAAAGATGTTGGTCAAAAGGTAATCATTTTAGGAGATCTGATGTATAGCATGGGGACTACAGTTAATAACACTATATTGTATACTTGGCATTTGCTGAGACCACACGCGTGTGCACACACACACACACACACACACACACACGGTACCTATGTGAGGTGATGAGCAGGTTAACTAGCTTGATTGTGGTAATCATTTCACAATGTATACATATATCAAGTTATTCCAGGGTACACCTTAAACAGATATACTTTTTGTCCATTTGTACCTTGCTAAAACTGGGTGGGGTGAGGTGGGTAGGTCTTATATGAGAGCAAAAATAAATAAAAATTTTAAAATAAAATCACAATAAAAAAAATTTCAATACCACAGAGGTACTTGGAGCAACATCGCCCCCACTGAGAATGTGTGAGAATGCATGCTGAGTTCTAACAATTGGTTCTCTTTATAATCACATGTATTACATTTTATGCATTTAAAAGACACTGTTATTTTTTCAAAACCACACACACCTTGTCTTTACTTCCTGCCCTGAGAGTAGGTCCCTGGATGGCCTCATCACAAACAGGAATTTTACTGTATACCGTGAGGTTCACATGGCAACCTCCTTAATACATGTCCATAGCTGGTCGTCTTACATTGAGCTGAAGAGCTGTCAGCTAATATCCAGTTAGCAAAGTCCTACTTTTTGCTTCTGCTTACCGTTCTGTTTCGAGATTAAGAAATACTGGATGGGTTCTGTTGTACACATAAATGTCTTTGTTCCTTGCTTTCATCGTGCATTGTAAGACGGTGTAAACAAGAGAGCCAGCACTGAAGGAAAATTTCATGTGCCCATGACGTGATGTATAAAGGAAATTCCATCACTCCGGGAAACAGAACACCTAGATTTATGTCCCTACTCGGTGCCTTTGTTTGTGTGGCTGTAACCTATTTCCTGTGTTCTTCCCATAAAATGGCAATCACACCGTTCTGCCTAACTCAGATAGAATCGCGCATGTGATTATCAAGCACTGCTCTGGACCTTAGCAATATATGACCACACAGAACCACGGGGCATGAAATAAGTGTCCTTTCTTCACCGTGAAGAATAACATGGAATAAAACAAATAAATGGAATGTAATTCCAGGCTGTGTTCCAGGCTTCTATGTAGCATACATGCCATGAATTGTCACTCTTAGACTCTATGGTACCTTCTATTTCCTTGGCAACATTTCATAGCATCCAATAGAAATGTTCCGTCTAGAAAGATGCTTTGTGAATGCAGTTATTCTAGCAAGTTTCTACTTATGTCAGAATGTTTTCCTTCTTCCCCAGCTGCCCAGAGTGATGCTGATTTTGGGAGACTGGCCCACCATGCAAGGTGGGGAGGGGAGCACGTTGGAGGTGTTGGAGGCATTCTCCCCCGGTGACTAATAGTGGGCCAGGCCAGTCCTCTGAGCCCGCCCTGGAGTACACGGAGGAGGAAACCAGGCATCTGGAGACAAGTCGAAGAGCCTTAGGAGAACCCAGGTGTTGACAAACACTGAGTTGTGGGCAGGGGCAGTGATTTGGAGTGGAGGGCTAGCTCCGCCTGACGGAAGCTAGCAAAGAGCCCAGCACAGGGGTTCCGCGAAGGGAGGCTGGCTGAATGGAAGATAGGGAAGCAGAAGAAGGCCTCACGGTAAGACACTAGCAATGGAATGGAAAGGTTTTCTTAAAAATGAAGCCCATAATAATTCTGTACTTGTAAAATCAAATTGTTAGAATTACAAGGATGTTAAAGATCA
This sequence comes from Murina feae, assembly GCA_004026665.1. Lineage (NCBI taxonomy): Eukaryota > Metazoa > Chordata > Mammalia > Chiroptera > Vespertilionidae > Murina > Murina feae. The sequence goes on along the minus strand of PVJC01000045.1, from coordinate 31,700 downwards.
GTTTAACTCATCCTTTTAATCTCTTTCATGTGTGTGTAAAGAGCCTTGAAGAGGTGAAATAGCCTGATGTACCTCACATGGCAAGTTAAGGAAGAATCTGGTTTGAGGAGATCCCAGGAACGCTCCGTTCCAGTCTAGATCAAGTTTCCCTAAATCAAGTTTCTTCCCTACAGTCAGGAAGATCTTTAACCCTGCTTCAAGGTCAGTGCAACTCAGAAAATTTCAACAAATCAATTTCTCCCAGAGGAGAGGGGCCTGGGGCTGGGCTGGAGCCCTCAGTAGCAGGTGGAAGTGGTGAGGAGGAGGCTGTGTAGGGTTTCACTGCAGCGTTTGGCTGATAACAAGTCTTAACAATAAATCCATGAAGAGCTGGAAGTTGGGGAGGAGTGACAAAACAGAGGTCATCTCTTCCCCCGACCGCCCTGCATGAGAGAAGGAGGCTCCTGCCTTGGTATTCCCATCGCAGTACATCTCTCCCTAGATGGCCATCCTCCAGAAAAGCTGTTCCGGAACCATCTTCTCACAAGGCCTTCTGGTTGTCTGTTCGATTACAACAGGTTGCAGCTCATAAACAAGTGCCCACAGCGAAGAGGGGGGCAAGAATAAAAATAAACGGAAGGCTCGCTTTAAACTAGTTTAGAAGCGAACCGAGTTTACAAATACAGAAACACATGGGAAGATATCTGTGTCAGACTCCCACACCAAGAGCTTTCTTCTAGTCAAAATGCTTGGGAGCTGAGTGGGTACAGGGTGGGGAGAGAGGAAGGGAGAAATTATAGGGGGCTAATAGGGTGTTTTATGATGTTTAAACTGAGAGAGAGAGAGAGAGAGAGAGAGAGAGAGAGAGAGAGAGAGAGAGAGAGAGGTTATAGCTCTAATGAAAACTAGTTAAACCATGATGAAACTGTAAAAATATGTGTCAAGGGCTTGAAAGTGATATGCAAATATGAAAATAATTGTGTTGGGGAGGTAGGATTATGGGTGATTGCCTCCCAAACCTTTAATACTATCACACATTTTCAATTAAACCTTTTAACTTTTCAAATATTTTTTTCCTGGCTTTAGTTTTACCTGCTGTTATAAAATCACAATTCTCTAAAATTCCTGTTAGTTGTCCATCACAGCAATTTTTAGAACAGCAAAACACTGAACACCATCTAAATGTTTTAGAGGACTGATTAAATACAGGGTGTCCCCAAAAATGTATATACATTTTGAATAATTATTAATTTCAATGGCTTAAATCTGATGCTTCTTTCATTAGAAGCATCAATTGAGCTATCAGCTGTTAAGTGAATATACATTATATATATATATATATATATATATATATATATATATATATATATTTTTTTTTTTTTTATTGATTTCAGAGAGAAAGGGGGAGATAGAAATATCAATGATGAGAGGGAATAATGTATTGGCTAACTCCTGCATGCCCCCTACTAGGGATTGAGCTTGCAACCCGGGCATGTGCCCCTGACCAGAATCAAACTCTGGACTCTTTAGTCCACAGGCCGATGCTCTATCCACTGGACCAAACCTGCTAGCGCTGAATATACATTTTTTGAGGACACCTAGTAGACTGTGGTCCAGTCATAACAATGGAATATCATACAGCCATTTGAATAGGGGCGGGGGAATGGGGGCGGGAGGGAAAACAGGAATCTGAATGTGTGGATATGGAACAGCTGCCAAGAAAAAGTGAACAAAGGCAGGTGTAGGACAATGAGTCTAGTTTAAATATATGTGTACTAGAGACCCAGTGCGTGAAATTCGTGCACAGGTGTGGTCCCTCCACCTGGCCAGCGATTGGTGCCGATCAGGGCCATCTGGCCCCTTCTCGATTGGGGCTGATTGGGGCTGGTGGCTGGGAGGGACCATGGCTCTGTGGGAGGGCTCCAGGGTGTATCTGGCCTTGCCTTGCTCAGTCCCAATCAGCTGCTCCCCAGCAGCAAGCTAACCTACTGATTGGAGCATCTGCCCTCTGGTGGTCAGTGCACATCATTGTGACCAGTTGGTTGACTGCTTGGTCAGACAGTTAGAATATTAGGCTTTTATATATATAGATGCACACTCTCTCTCTCTCTCTCTCTCTCACACACACACACACACACACACACACACACACACACACACATTTGTGCCTATCCATGGAAATTTTCTGGAAGACCATAAAGAACGCTGGTAATAGTTACCTCCATCTGGAGTAGGGAGCACTAAGGTGGAGATTCACTTTTCATGATGTAAACTCCCATACTGTTTAAAAAATGTGTGAGTGTGTGTGTGTGTGTGTGTGTGTGTAATATAATATACTGATATCACTTTTCTAAGTTCTATGAACTTTCTAGGCAATGTTCTAACGGTATTTTTCCTAAGTGGCTTGAAGATAGAGAAATCAAAAGTCCTATTCTTGTCCCTATACTTAGAAAACAGACAATCTGATTATGCCGAGAGTTGTCAAAATGTGGAGGCAATGTGTGAAGAAACGAAATATGCTCATCTTTCAGGGGGAGATCTACCGAGAAGAACGTACATAAGTGCAGCCCAAGAACTGGGTCAGCCTCCCACCAGGCCGGCCCAAATTAAGCAGCGAGAAGCAAGCTGTTCAGTCTCCTCTGCTTGGAGGCCCAGGGGGCTCTGCACTTGAAAAGATCCACAGAACCACCCCAAAGCCTTGAGCACCGCATCACACCCCCAAGTACCCTGCACCGGGTTGGGCTCCAAAGCGTCCCCAGGAATCTCGGAACCCATGCCAGTACTCCAGAGCTTCAAGGAACCAGAGCAGGTAAGCCTGGATGCAGAGGACTGCGTCCCTCTGCCTGAGGGTACTATGTGTATTATTTTAATATTTGTACCCATTTTACAGACAACATTAGCTTCACTTTCCAAACTCCCGTTTGCTTCCCCATATTTCAGGCTCTCATGAAAGGGTGTTTCCTTCTAAATTAATGAGAAAGGAAGGCAAAATCTTCTGGCCATTCCGTCCCAGGCATCTCAGTCTGAAAGCTGTTCAGAGGCTTCCTCAGACCAAGGGAAAGACCTAGATGGGCAAGGCAGAGCCTCTCATATGCGACTTGGCACCCGGGGTAGGGAGGCCTGACCGTCAGTCTAGGCCCCCCGAGAGGGAACATCACTGGCTCTGAGATCCTGTGGAGCCAAATAGACTCATAGAGGAATAGGGGATGGGCATGGGCTCCATGGGAAGACGGCAGGAAAGGCTATAGGGCTGGACATCGGTGAAGATGGCAGACAACCGACAAAGGGTGGGTCCCAGGCCCCAGCTGAGGATGGCCTGGCTTCCTCTCCAAACTTCCCCTCCAAACATGCTGCCCCAAAGAGCTTAAAAGGGAAGCATTTTCTTAGTTAAGTTCAAAATCACTGTTCAACACACTTCCGCATAGTTTCCGATACCGACGAAGAATGTATGTTCATGAGGTCCCTGCCATGCATACTAAGCAGGCCAGCTCCGTCTACTCAGAGTTTTCACTTCGTTAGCAAGAGGCGTGTGTGTGTGCGTGTGTGTGTCCTTCCCCTCACTCTTCCTGAACTTTGCTCCATTTTGTAGATGACCAAACCTATACCAGTGACACAGGGCAAGAAAGAAAGCCCATTCAGAAACCATCCCGATATATGCTGTTTTTGAACCGGTAGCTAACATGGTATCTGTGGATTTGATTAGGTCTGCGTTGCCCCATGACCACACATAAACCCATTTCTGGTTGCATTTCTGGGAAATAAAAATTCTCCTCTGCCTGCTCTCTGAGGCACTTCAATCCTTTGTGACCAGCAGGCCCCTTGATGACTAGTGAGGAGCGGGGCCCAGGCCTGACTATCAAGTGGGGGGAATCCCCAGTCCCCTGCCCACTGTCCAATTCTGCCTCCCAGATGTGGATGTGCTGAGCTTTGCGGTAGTTTCCCTGTCATCATGACCTTTCTCATGGGGTTTATTTTGTAAGATTTCATTATCTCAGTGCTATTTTCTCCAGGTTGCCCATAATGTTCTTGAAATCTGAAACTGCAAACTGGAATGCAGAGTCCAGTACAGACTCTGACGCAGCCTGAGGCAGGACCACCTCCCTCCTGCTTCCTACAGGGTCTTCTTTCCTCCCTAGAAATCGCCATGCCAGCTGCTGTCCGAGGACAGGCTGACCTCGCAGCCTGCAGAGCAGCTGCTGACTCATGCTTACTCTGGGGGTCTCCTAGAACCCCGGCTCTTCTTCAGCCAGGACAGCCACCACCCGTCCCATAGAGCACTCTGCCCATCACCTGTGGGGAGTAGGGGGAGAAGGGGGAGCTCAGCTCTGATGAGAAGTCTCCCACAAATCCGCACTGCTTCACCGGGCCCCGCCCCCGCCCAGGCCCACCTGGAAGACGTCATTGGCACACTTCCGGCACAGGTTGTGCTGGCAGGGCAGGATCACCACCGGCTTGGAGAACATCTCCAGGCAGATGGGGCAGATGAGCTGCTTCTCCAGGTTGTCCATGCTGTGTGCATCCCCTAGCAGCGGCTTGAAACCCACTGCGAAGTTCATCCCCTCAGTGATTGTGCCCACCTGGCCTTGGCCCCGGACCTGGCCTTGCCTTGCTGCCTCTGGACCCTTCCTCCCTCACTCAGTCTGCGATTCTTCTGCTCCCTTCTGATGCTCACTCTGGAACTAGCTCTGCTCTCTCTCCTGTCCCTTCCTCTAACAACCTGCGCGTCCTTAGCTGTTTTCAGACACGTCTCGCCTCTCTCCTCTTTGCTCTCCTCTTTGCTACGCACAGGCAGCTTTCTCTAGCCCTCACTCCCTGAGCAATTGTCCCTGGAAATTTCTCCTTTTCTTCCCCAAACGACTGTTGTTCACTCTACAGGCAGCACTGTTTGTCCCTCACTCCCCAGAGAGCAGATTAACGTTAAGGTGGGGGTGGGGAGCAAGGGGCCTCTGTGTGACATTCCAGCTCCCAATTTAGCTCCTGTAAGGCGAGCCTCAGCTGTCACCAAATGAGTGACCCTGACTCACTCAGGAATGGGTGACTCTTGGGCAAGAGCAGGCGTGAGCTGCACCGCTTATGGGGAAAGGTGGGCTGGCAAAGGTACCCAGCGCGCACTTGCTCTCACTCAGAAGCTCCTGGGAGCCCCTGGGTCCCGCTCTGGCTTGGACCCTGCTTCCAGGGCAGAACTGGGCAAGATAGAGTCTCAGTGGGCCTGCTGGAGAGTGACCACCCATGGCTCAGGGAGGGAGGGCCGATCTTGGTAGACCTACTGACAGCCAGTGAGACTGTCTGCCTCCAAGGCTTAGCCAGCCACCCTGGCCTGCTTCCTCTGAGCCCCACAATTCAGAACAGCAGCAGCTGAGACTGGAGAGGTTCTGGTCCAACACTTCTGGTCCACTTTCTAGTTGTTTTTTAATTCTTGCCCGAGGATATTTCCCCCCATTGATCTTTACAGTGGAAGGGAAGGGGAGAGACAGACAGAGAGAGAAACATTGATGTGAGAGAGACTCATCGATTGGTTGTCTCCCGCACACGACCTGACCGGGGCCAGGAATCGAGCCTGCAACTGAGGTACGTGCCCCGCCCGGACTCGAACCCGGGATCCTTCAGACCATGGGCTGATGCTCTAACCACTGACCAAGTCGGCCAGGGCCAGTCCGCTTTTGTTCTTGCCCAGAACTGTCTTACATGGCCCTAGGAAAAGGCGCTCTGGAGGCTAGAGCTGGCAGTGATGCCAGGGCCTGGAGCGACCTCATGAGCTCGCCCCCAAGATGGGACAGCATTCTGATCCATGAACACATCCCTGGAGGCCCTCCAAGGACCTTAGATTTGTTGGGAAATTGAGAGAAGCTGAGCTGGGCAGAAAGGACCCTAGTGCCAGGGACCTATTTTGAGCACCAGGGGAATTGGCCTCCAGGGAAACGTTAGAGCTGACAAGGTCATAGTCACACGGCTCCGGGAGGCCCCGGCCCCAGCTCCAGAGTCCTGGGCGCCCCTCTCCAGGGCGACTGCTCTTAGCCGTGAGCACCGGTCCACACAGACCTCTCTCCACCCGAGGCACAGCTGGTCTTTTCGGGGCCCCACATATGCACTGGAATTGGACAAAAGTGCTTTTATTCACTGACATTCTTCAGCCCTTCTCCCAGTCAGGAGAGACAAGCATGAGGAAGTACAAAACTCTGACCCTGGAGGAAGGGAAATCAATGGTGGGGAGAGGATACCAAACAGGTTGTGTGAAGAGGCCCGAGTGGGAAAAGGGTCTGTAAACGTACAATCACTTCCCTATCGTGGGTCTCATGCCTCTGTGTTGAGAACAGCCTGCATCAGAGGTGGTGAAAGCGCAGAGGCGAACAGGCACCGACTGAGGACGTCAGGCAACCACAGGGCCCGTGCGGCTGGGGCTATGCTGGCAGCTGCAGCCCAGGGACAGCCCACAAGCGGGGGAACTTCCCCCTAAGCCTCAAGTGCATTCGTCCTGTTCCTCGGCTGACGCGTGGTGGCGTGGAACGAGGTTGGTGGTGCTAAGTGTATGGACACCGGAAGAAGGTGAGGCCAGTCCCACCGGGAAAGGGGTACTGGCTTAGGACTGAGTCTGATGCTAAGAGTTCTTGGTGCAGAGTTGCAACAAAGGAGGATTAATGGTACCACAGCTCTGGGACAGGATCCACTCTGCTCAGCTTTCAGGATCTGGGTGGAGATATCACAAGGGACTCAGGGACCCTACCCAGCTGACACTGGCTCCAATCCCCAAGGAGGCGTGGGGAAAAGGACGCTTGGGGAAAAGTCCATCACCACTGCCTGAGATCTCTTCAGGGAAGGGATGGGGGCATGTGTGTCTGCTCTCTAACAGTAAAAGTGGGACCGGAGCTAAAACAGAAGAGTAACTGGGCGACCCTGCATGGCCAGGGTCAGTGACGCCGTCAGGGACAGAGACTGCATCCTCACTGGGATGGACGCCATCAGTGCTTCTAGAGTTGGGATTCTTACAAGAAGAGGGGCAAATCAGGGTCAGTGTCAGGACAGGGCTACTTGCTCCTCTCTTCAATGTGTCCAGTGGACTGGGCAGCAGAAGTCACCTTCATTGGGTCAGCACCTAAGGGGAGAAGTTGACGTCTTATTAACGAGAAGGAATGAGCAACCAGATTGTAAAGCAAACCCCCTGTCGGTAAAGCTATAAACACTTATAGGTCATACTATAGGCCTATAAACTTCCCATTAAAGACTCATCTGAAATTAGTGTATATTGTTTTCTTTTTTAAAATCTATTTTTATTGATTTCAGAGAGGTAGGGAGAAGGAGAGAGAGATAGAAACATCAATGATGAGAGAGAATCATTGATTGGCTGCCTCCTGCGCACCCCCCACTGGGAATTGGGCCCACAACCCAGGCATGTGCCTTGACCAGGAATCGAACCGTGACCTCCTGGTTCATAGGTTGACGCTCAACCACTGAACCACACCAGCAGGGCCGTATAGTCTTTTCTTATCCTTTAGTTATTGCTGCATTTCAGTTTTCATACCCCACTCTTCTTCATCTTTTAATTATCTTCACTATCATTTTCTTCTGGTCTTCTAACATTCGCTTTGTTTCCTATGATGGAATTTGAAAAACATATATATAAACAGGAACAATTTTTTCAGCCTACTGGTGAGAACACTGTTGCCTTGCAGTTACACATGAGCATCATTAGGTGGCACTGGTGTGGATCCCAGTCAACTCACACTTGGAAGTTTAACTACTTGGAATGGGAATCATCTCAGACACTTCATCTTCCTTGTGAATAGATAACATCCTCTAATTTGTCTTCAGATACCACCTTTTCAAGGCACACCTTCCCACCCATTTCTTAATTCCCACCCATTCCTTAGTTCAATTGTCCAGAAGCCAGCATCACATCCAAACTGTCAGCGTGTAGCATAAGCCCTTCAGAAAACAAGTGTCCCCCCTCCCCTCTCCTCACTTTGCCCCAATACTGACTCGAGACTCTCCTATTTATGGTTCAGTTTCATCCCAACCACTCTCCATTCCTAACCCAGCGCTGACCCTGGTCCCTGTCTGTGGTTCTCACCTGCTGGCCCAGGCTGGGTCTGGACGTTCTGCTGGTATTTTCTCCTCGCTATGTCCTCGGGAGGCGGCTTAAGTGTCCCACAGCAAAAGCAGCAGCAAAAGCAGCAGCAGCAACAGGTGAGCAGAACACATAGGACGACAAGTGTCTAAAAGGTGGGAAAGGACGGCCTCAGTCCACATAGCCATTCCAGCTCCCCTCCCACATCCTCAGAAAATGACACAAACAGCATTTGTCCTCAGAGAGGAGGGGGCGGTGCCCTTGGTGAGGGGAGTCACCCTTTCTTCCTTATTCTTAAGGAACTAGGAAGACGTGTGTACCTTGAACCAACAACTATTCATCACAAAATAGTATCTGACGCCGTCTTCACCAAAGTGATCGTATAAATATATTCCCAACGAGCCATGCTGGTCATAGATTTTCCGCTTCTTATGGTCACTCAGTATAGCGTGGGCTGTGTTTATCTCTTTGAATATTTCTGCTGCCTGAGCGTCCCCTGGATTCTTGTCTGGGTGATACTTCAAGGCCAGTCTCCTACCAAGGCAATATCCAGAAGGGGGGTGGAGAGAGAACAGGGAGTAGCTGGGGAGGGAGGGTTAGGATGAAGGACAGGGATAGGTGTCTAGAGAGTGACGAGGAAACACCTCAGTTGTCCAATATTAGATGTGGTACGAAGAATAGAGGCAAGCAGGCCAAGTCTAAATCCCTTCCCACGCCACACTGAAGAGGATGGTGGCCCCACCCAGCCCCAAAGTGGGGTTTTAAATGGGCAAGAGAGCGAAGTAGACAGAAATGGGCCTAAGGGGGTGCGGGGCCTTCCTCAGAGGCTGAGGTGTGAACCTGTAGGCTTTTTTGATTTCTTCAGGCGAGGCACCCTTCTTGAGCTCCAGCACTGCGTACAGGCTCGTCCCCGTTTTGGACAGCCGCCGGGCGGCTTCCTCCACGTGAGCCATGATCTGGTCGAGTGAGAACTGCCACAGGTGAGGCTGCAGAGACGTGAACTCTCAGGGGCAGGAAACTCACTGCCTTCAGGGGCTAGGCGGGCAAATGACTACAAAGGGACACGTGTAAGACAACGTGAGTGGGATCTGCGACTCTCAGGAGAGTGCCAGTTCCCAGAGAAGACATTCAAATTCCATTAAAAATTTTTTTTAAATATTAATTTGAGAGCTAGTGGGAGGGAGACAGATTGAGATGTGCCATTCCACTTCTTTATGCATTCACTAGTTACTTCCTGGGGATTGAACACGAAACCCATGGCGTATCTGGAGGATGCTCTAATCCTCTGAGCTGCCCGGCCAGGGCCAGATTCAAACTTTAAAAAGGGAACGTCTCCCATCACCCAGGGTCCTTCAGGGATGCAGCCTCCAGACACCGCCCATCCTAGAGAGCCGGGAGGTCTCGACATGGGCAGATGGCTTTCGCCCAGAGCTGCGAGCGCCTCAAGCAAACAGCCCTGGTCTCGTCCACACTCCTTGCTGGTGTGAGAGACCAGGGCAGCCTCGGCCCCCCGAGCAGACGGGGTCGGGAGTCCAGGAGGCACAGTGTCTGCGGAAGAGACACTGCGGATCACACCCGGGACCCCGAGAGGGCCCGTGTCCAAAGCCCGGCCAAGGGCAGCGCCCACAGCCAGGCCAGAGACTGTGCTCCTCCCTCGGCCTCCCTCCTCCCCTCCTCCCACCCCTGCCCCTCAGAGACAGGGCAGCGAAGCAACCGAGGGGAAAAGAGGGGAGTGAAACGGGGTGGCTGTAGGGCCCGGCCAGCAGCCAGCAAGGGGACAGGGAGTAGGACCAGGAGAGTGGGCAGGGCCTGGCAGGGTGTGGCCCAGGAGAACCAGGGCAACGGGCTCGGCAGGGAACGCTCTGGCTCCCCAGGGCCCCTCTGCCGTGTGGACGCCCCACCCGACCGGCCTCTACCTCCTTGCAGCCAGCCCGGCAGGCTCACACCACCTCCGCAGGGCGTGAAACCTCACACCGCGGGGCCAGTTGCCCACTGCGCCTGCGCACTGTGTTCCCACTCGGGGTCGTTTTTTGGCGCCACCGGAAGGTCTCGGAGGCCAGGCTGAGCGAGCCCCGGGACTTATTTCGCTCGCGGGAAGCCTGCGCGTAGGGACACGCCCAGCGCCTGCAGACCGGACAGCCTGGCACCTTTTGCAGCCGCGGCTGCGGGCATCTCTTCTCCGCGGGGAGGGAACCCCCTCTCTGCTCACCGTCCTGGCTCGTGGACTCACTTAAGGAAAGACAATGGGCTTGCAGGACGAGTACGGCTGCTGCACGCCTTTCTCAAGGCGCGCATTACCTTCCCGTCTCCTTTTCCACCTTCTTCTCTTTCCCACCTGCGAACCGATGCAGGTCCTTTAAGACTCACCTCAAATGTCAGTATTTCTGGGAATCCTTCCCTCATTCCCCCAGTTATTCCCGCCTTGCCCTGTCAAAGCATGTATCCTATTATATTGCAATTATTAGTTCGCACATTCCTTTTGAAAATATCTTGAACATTTCCAGTAGTTACTACTGTTCTTCAAAAACTTTCTTTAAATACTATGACATCATGAGTATGTACCATAACGTCAATGTATAATCCAGATTGGATAATGAAGTTGTTTCTAATCATTCGATAATAACCTTATGATGAAAATTCTTATCTTACCTATCAACCTGTAAAGAAATCTCCCTCTTTCCCCTTGGAGTAGAAAGTGAAATTTTTTTGAGGTCCTTGACCCATATTACTCTCTTCCCAGGAAGGTACCAAAAGTACCAATGTACATCCCTACCTAGAGGACATGAGAGCACCCATCTCTACCTGGCCTTACTCCGGGGGATCCCTACAGGAGGTAGTGTTTGCAGCACTAATAATTCAGCAAGTCATGATATTGGAGAGGAAAACTCAATGGTTCCTATAACATGTAATTGAAAGAGCTTTACTAATTCAATAATATATCTGTTATCCCCTCTTGTGGTTTCTACCATTCTCTTTTCTTTAATACAGTTATATGTGCACATTTATCTCCACTTCTAGGTTTTAAGTGATAAATGAATATTCCACCCCTAGAGATATGAGCCATCTGAGCAAACTAAGGAGTTCATATGTTTTAGGCACAATGACCACTGAACTAACGAATTTGTGATCAGGATGGGGGTGTGGATTAAAATATTTGTCATCATCCACCCAGTTCATAGGTTCTGGATCAGATGAATTTAGAGGGTAGCGACCTAGAGTGAAGGAACTAAAGCTGACAAATTTTTTGGTGGTTGGTACTATGCCAGATTTCTCTGACTAACCTCCAACCTTTTATCACCATCACAGGAAGAGAAAAATAGCAGAATAATACAATCATTTCTTCACTAGCACTGGGAGGAGGGCAGAAGGCATCAGAAGTGCAGTGCACTCAGCAAGTTCCTCACCTCCGTCTGCAGGCCCAATGTGGTCCTGCCCCTGCTCCTAACTCCCACACTTTTCTGTCAGTTCTTTGGGGACACCCAGTTCCCTCCATTTCAAGGGCCATTGGCTATGCTGCTCCCTCTACCTGAGGACTCCTCTCCGACTGTTTGCTATGCCAACTTTTCATCCTTTGTGGATCTCAGCTTCCTACCTCCTCAGAGAAGCCTTCTAAATGGAATTCCACTCTTTTCTCCCCACTTCATAATATCCTCACCATGATTTGTGAATAGATGCCTATTTACATGTTAATTTGTTTAATGTCTGTCTTTCCCAGTAGGCAGTGAACTCCATGAGGGCAGGGACCTTGTCTATTTGTTCACTGTTGTACCCCCAGCAACCTAGAACCAGGCCTGGCTCACAGTACATTATTTCATGATTTGTTGAATGAGCTACAGCAGAGGGAGCCCTCTGCTGGTCCAGTATAGACTCAGAGGTCAGCCCATAGCAAGGGGCAAAGAGAAAAGGGTCATAGGGAAGATGGTAACGGTGATTCTGAGCTTCTTGTTTCTTATTTATGTTAGTTTTCATCTAGTTCCTAACACAGTTCCTAGAATGTTTTAGGTGCTCAATAAATGTTAGTTGGTTGAATGAACCAGCAACTACTATGTGCCTTTTCAGCAATACTTTTACCCAATTATCTCTGATTCTCACAACAACCTTATATGATCACGTCTCTGCTTTATAGAAGTAAGTACTGAGAAAGAGGGCAAATTAGGTGCTGAAAAGAATTAGTAAATATCTTTCACATCTTGCCAGAGGCTCCGGAAGATTATTACTTCTTATCATTGCCCTCTGACATTCTAATTAATTCTAATTATAGTTTGTGGCTCTTGAAATAGCCATTATCTTTAAGTTTCTTAGCCTCTGCTCTGACTGAAATGACACTACAGCCAGCAGGCTGCAGAGATGGGAATAAAGCAGGCAAGTCATCCTGGCACCCTTTGGCCCCAGGCTCTCCACTTCGCCTTCACCTAGAAACAGACCCTCTTTGGCTCTGTTTCCTGCACAGTTGTATCTTCTAACACCCAGCACAGAAGGAGGAAGAACACACCAGCCAGGAGACAGAAGCCCTAGTTCTGAGTTCTCACTATCTTTCTAACAAGCTGCATCATCTGGGACAAGTCACTTAAGTTGAGTCTCATTTTCCTCTTTTATTATGATTACTAGAGGCCTGATGCATGAAATTTGTGCATGGGTAGGGTCTCTAGGCCTGGCTAGCAATCAGGGCTCATCTGTGAGGCAAAAGGCGGGGTGATCAGGGGCCCCCACTGGCACTTGCCTTGGCTGGTCTGGGACCTCTGGGCTAGGGCAGCTCCTGTGTTGAGTGTCTGCTCCCTGGTGGTCAGTGTGCATCATAGCAACCGTTAGTTCCACTGTTTGGTCGATTTGCATATTAGGCTTTTATTATACAGGATTATTTTAAAATATATTTTTATTGATTTCAGAGAGAGAAAGAAGCATCAATGGTGAGAGAGAATCATCATCGATCAGCAGCCTCTGGCATGCCCCCCTGCTGGGGATCAAGCCCGAAACCCAGGCACATACATGCCCTTGACAGGAATCAAACCTGGGACCTTTCAGTCTTCAGGTTAACACTCTACCCACTGAGCCAAACCGGCCAGGGCTCCTTTTCCTCTTTTATATAAACCTGCATCATTTCCAAGGTTGCTGTCAATACTAAATTACATTTGGAGTAAAAAGGAGGGGAAAATGAAAATAACTACGCTGAAGAATGAGCACAGTCTAATATCTTTTCTGCGATTATTTGCCCTCTCACCATACCTTGAATCAGGAATCTCCGAGTTTACCACCTCATTGAGCCATATGGTCTCTTCTGGAGAAAACCAAGAGACATCCTTTATTTACCCACAAACAATGTTTTAGTCATATAGCTGGAATGTACACATACAGACAGCAGACATTGACATATTCATACCCAAAACATCATGCTCTCAAACATATGCAGTCGAAGAGAGAGACCATAATTTGTCATACCCAAGCACCAGGTTCTAGAATTGTGCAATTTTTAAGCTGGAAAGGACATCAGAGACTTAATTCTTATCCAATGCCTTTATTTTGTAATTGAGGAAAGTATGTCCCAGAGACAAGGATTGACCTACTCAAGGTCAACCAGTGAGGTCCAGACCCAAGTCTTCTGACTCCAAGTTCACTGTCTGTACTGTGACTTCTTCTTATACACACCAGCTAGCTCGCTCTCTCTTTTTCTCTTTCTCTCTAATTGATGTCAGAGAGGAACAGAGAGGGAGAGAATTAGAAACATCAGTGATGAGAGAGAATCATTGATCGGTTGCCTCCTGTATGCCCCCTACTGAGGATCGACTCCGAAACCCAGGCATGTATTCCCACTGGATTCAAACCATGACACTCAACCACCGAGCCACACTGGCCAGGCCACACCAGCTCTTTTTAAAATCTAGGTTAGAGCCCTGACTGGTTTGGTTTAGTGGAGAGAGCGTCAGCCTTCGGACTCATGGGTCCCAGGTTCGATTCCAGTCAAGGGCATGTACCTTGGTTACGGGCACATCCCCAGTAGGGGGTGTGCAGGAGGCAGCTGATTGATGTTTCTCTCTCATCAATGTTTCTAACTCTCTATCCCTCTCCCTTCCTCTCTGTAAAAAATCAATAAAAATATATTTTAAAAAATCTAGATTAGAGACATACCAAAGCTGTAGTTGATACTTATCTCCTTTCATGAATGATGTCAGGAAATGTCCCTCTTCCCCTCCCCACAGGCATCTCAGGGTGGGGGGTAGAGGGCTTCTAGCTAGAAAGGCGTCTCTTACCTCTGTCCTCTCTGCCCTGCAACCCCAGATTCTGCAGACCTTAGGGAAGGCTAACAGGGCACACCTACCTCACCTGCAAAATGGAGATGGTGGTGTCTACCTCTTGGGGTTGTTAGGAGGCTTAAGTATTTGATTTGAACAGTGCTTGGCACATGGTAAGTGCTATCTCATTTATCATCATCATTATTTCTAATCTATCTCCTCTCAATTTTGTAAAGAGAGAAGTTACTTGTTATATTGTTTCTGGGAAGAAAGGAAAAATCAGGCTCCTTCTCTTAAGACAGTGGTTCTCAACCTGTGGGTCTCAATCCCTTTGGGGGTTGAACGACCCTTTCACAGGGGTCACCTAAATACGTCCTGCATATCAGATATTTACATTACGATTCATGACAGTAGCAACATTACAGTTATGAAGTAGCAACGAAAATAATTTTATGGTTGGGGTCACCACAACATGAGGAACTGTATTAAAGGGTTGAGGCATTAGGAAGGTTGAGAACCACCGCCTTAAGATTTGCAAATTGTAATTGGCATCCTTCCATCCCCTCTCTGCATCCTTCTCAGCCTTGTAGAACCCTGTTTTCTTGTTCCCCTCACCAGTATCCACCTGCTGCTTTCTGGCTATTCAAAAATCTCCGACAGTCCTCCCCCAAGCAGTCAGAACTCCAAAATTACCTCTCTCACCGCCTCTCCTTCCAACATTTCTGATAAAAAAAATACCTCCATAAGATCTCATACTCGAGGCTTAGGAGGGAAGCAATCTGATTAAAATACTGTTAATCCGGCTTACAGTGAGAATGACTACAATACCACACCCACTTCATTCTTACTAACGCAAAAGGAACAACTGGAACTTCCGGCTATGTTGTGAGAAGAGACTTTGGGCCTTAAGTCACTTCTCTCCCTTCTGTCCAACTCCACCAGCTTCACATCTTTTCCTTCCTTTTTCGGGTTCTCCTTCTCCACTTCTGGTCAATTTCCTCTCCCCCTGCTGGATCCTCTCCCTTCTTTCACCTCCTGGCCATGGATATTCTAAGAGGTTTTGCATTAAAGCCCCTGTGTGCTCTCTCCTCTCTTCTTCGGATCCAATGGACTTCATGGCTTCAGCTGTCACAACGATGCTGTCGTGTTGGTTGGGGTCATTCACATGCCCGTTTCCCATGGTCTCAAGACCACACTCGAAAATCTGAACTCATGATCGTGCCCCCAACCCGGTTATTCCTCTTGGTTTCTCTATTTGTTAATGTTATGACTTTCCAAGATAATGATGCTCAAAACCCAAACATCATTGAGCTGTGGACTCATTATTTCCCCCAAATTCAGTTTTTAAAAGTCTTACCTTTTATTTTATTTATTTATTTATTTATTATATTTTTATTGATTTCAGAGAGGAAGGGAGAGGGAGAGAGAGATAGAAACATCAATGATGAGAGAGAATCATTGAC
Organism: Murina feae; assembly: GCA_004026665.1. NCBI lineage: Eukaryota > Metazoa > Chordata > Mammalia > Chiroptera > Vespertilionidae > Murina > Murina feae. Next base: position 15,969 of record PVJC01000045.1, on the reverse strand, counting down.
TGGCTGCCTCCTGCACATCCCCCACTGGGGATTCAGCCTGCAACCCGGGCACTTGTCCTTGACAGGACTTGAACCCAGGACCCTTCAGTCCATAGGCCGATTCTCTATCCACTGAGCCAAACCAGTCAGGCTATTTATTTATTTTTTAAAATATATTTCTTTATTGATTTCAGAGAGGAAGGGAGAGGGAGAGATAGAAACATCAATGATGAAAGAGAATCATTGATTGGCTGCCTCCTGCACGCCCCCTACTGGGGATTGAGCCCACAACCTGGCCAGAATCAAACCTGGGACCCTTTAGTCTCAGGCGAATGCTCTATCCACTGAGCCAAACCAGCTAGTCTTACCTTTTAAATGGCTCTTTCATTTGTCCCTTCTTTTCAGCTCCCACCATCTTGAAGCACCCGGATAAAGGATTGCTGACTGTTGTCCTAGCCTCCTAACTGTTCTGCCTACTGCCAGTTTCATCCGGGATCCAATTACCACTCTTTTGGTCTTAGCCTATAGATGCAAAACAACCATTTAAATCTGGCTGCTCAACCAGATTCCAACTGATTCCAACTTATCTCTCCAAACATAGTGTCTACTATTGCCCTCAAGTGAACCTTCCCTAACACTCAGACTAAACATTCCCTACACCATCGCTCTCACATCCCCCCCCCCACCATGAACTGTCCTTTTCATTAATCAGTTTACTTACTCAACAAATATCTGTTAAGTACTGCGGTATGCCTCGTACCTTGGCTATAAAAATTGGTCAAACTCGTTTCTGTTCTCATGGATGATAGCCTAGTGTGGAAGACAGATATTCATCAATATGTTCAGCAAATATTTATTGGGCACTGTACTAGATGCTGGGAATGCAGCAGTGTACCAAACAGACAAAACTTTCTGTCACCATGGAGCTTACATTCTGGTGGGAGGAGACAGCCAGGAAATAGAACAAGTGAAATATATAGCATGTTAGGTGGTAACAATGCTGTGGAGAAACATAAAGCAAGAACTCTGATGGAGACAGAATTTTTCAGGGATTGCAGTTTTCAAAAGGATAAGCAGATAGCTCTGGCCAGTGTGGCTCAGTTGGTTAGGGTTGTGGGTTCAAATTCCTGGCCAGGCACATACCCGGGCTTTGGGTTCGATTCCAGGTCAGGGTGTGTACAGGAGGCGGCCGATCAATGTTTTTCTCTCACATTGATGTTTCTCTCTCTCTCTCTCTCTCTCTCTCTCTCTCTCTCTCTCTCTCTCTCTCTCTCTCATCAATGAAAAACATATCCTCAAGTTAAAAAAAAAAAAGAAAAAGAAAAAGCATAAACAGACAGGCCCGAGAAGGTGGTATCTGCATGAACACCTCCAGCAGGTCCTCAGGTGAGTAGAGAAGACATCTGGCTGAGTGTATTACAGGTATACAGATGAGTAAAAGCATAGGCCTGTTATGTTGTAGGTCCTGCACGAAGGCCAGAATGGCTGGGGAGTGAGGTAGAGGAGTGTGAAATGATCTCAGAGGGGGCTCAATTTTGTAGGGTTTTGCAGACAAATGGAAGGGCTGTGGCTGACAGTGCATGAGATGGGGAGTGATGAAATCTGGCCTATGTGCTCTAGCTACTGGATCAAGAATAAAAAAGAGAAAGAATACACTATAGGGGAATCAGGGTAGAAAAAGGAAGGCAACCTAGGGGGCTCCTGTAGTAATCAGTACAGATGATGGTGGTTTGGAAAAGAGGGGCAGCAGGGTTTGCTAACAGGCTGAATGTGGGGTGAAATAGAGAGGTCAGTGATGACTCTAACTGAGCAGATGGAAGGATGGAGGTGCCATGTCTGACACATAAGGACTGCCGAGAGAGAAGTTCGGAGATGGGGTGATGACCAGTTTTAGACTAATGAAGCTTGAAATGCCTATTAGCCATTAAGGAGGAGAGGCCAAGTGACATTTGAATATTTGATTTGGAGTTCAAATGAGAGATCTGAGAATCACCATATAGATGCCTTTTTTAAACTAAAAGTTTCTCTTTAATAGAAAATTTCAAACACATACAAAAATAGAATAGTATAATTCCCATGTATCCATTACTTAGCGTCAACAATTATTGCTTCTTTTTTTAATCTTTATTGTTCATATTATTACAGTTGTTCTCTTTTTCCCCTCCAACCTCCCCTCCTCCTAGTTCCCACCCCACCCTCTGCCTTTATCGCCCCCCCACTGTCCTCATAACAACTATTGCTTCTTGCTGCTTCTAGATAGTACTTAAAGCCTTGAGACTGGATGATATCACCAAGGGAGTGAGGTGGTAAGAGAAGAGGGGGACCAGGTCCTGGACTACCCCAACATTGAAAGGTTGAGCCAGATGAGGAGGAACCAGCAAAGGAAACTGAAAATAAGCAGTCAGTGAAGTAGGAGGAAAACCAGATTATAGTGACCTGAAACAATTCCCAAATGACAGTTTTTAAAATTGTTGTTTATCCTCACCCACAATATTTTTCCATTGATTTTTAGGGAGAGTAGAAGAGAGAGGAAAAGACAGAGAGAAACATTGATGTGTGAGAAACACATCCGACCGGGGCCTGGGCCAGGGAGGAGCCTGCAACCAAGGTATGTGCCCTTGACCAGAATTGAACCTGGGACCCTTCGGTCCGCAGGCGGGCCCACTACCCAAATAACAATTTAATTACAGTGTAAGCGCTAAGGGAGAAGAAGTTGGAATCAGAATGTGTAGAATGAAAACTAGGGTAGTTTGGGGGCCAGGAGAGGCCTCCCTGGGGAAGTGACCTTGAAGCTGCAATTGTCCCTCACCCCATCTCCAACCACAGCCCTGCTTCCTTCATCCGGCTTCCACTCGGACAACGCACTCCTCCTTTCTGGAATGGCTTTCTCAAGGATGTGTCAGCCAGTAGGGGGCACTGGGGACACAGAAATGAGAAAGACAAGTTCTGCCTTCAGACGACTTGACCTCTAGTGAGGAGACAAACGCAAATGATTTTTTAAAAGTGGTGAGTGCTACCATCACATAAGAAGAGGCAGGAGAACAGGAGGCAGCTGCGGGGAGTCGGGAAAGGCTGCCTGGAAGAAACACCCAGCAGAGAATGGACACAGGTTGCGTCCCTGCACACCCTTCCACCTGGCTTGGCGCTTTCAAATGTTAACCCTTACCCACATGCTTGGATTCCAAGTCTACCTGAGATCTCTGGCCAGTCTAAGTCCTGACCTCAGAGCTGGGCTTTCCTCCTCCGGACTGAGCTAGCCGGGCATGCCCCTGAAGTGCCTTTGTCCTGCTCCACCACCTTCTCTGCTCTGGAAACTGCCATTGGCCTGTTTTCCTGGAAATATGCAGGGGGTCCGGCCTCCATCATGCCTTTGGGACTAAGAGTGGCCTATGGACTCACTTTAAGGAAGATAGATATCTGCGGACAGGCAGTAAGAGCATGTGGGCAAATCAGTAACAAACCACTGCAAAAATTGAAATCTCCTGCCATCAGGTTGACGCCAGGAGGGGAGGGAACACGCTTACGTTGTTCACCAGGAATCCCCAGCTATGCTGGCAAGGTGCGTGGCAGGAAGTGTGTTCAGTAAATGTGAAAGGTACCGTTCTCACGAGACTACAGTTCGATTCAGGGCACAAGCCCTCAGCTGTGCTTGCGGCTGCTGCAGCATCTCCCTAGCTCTTAGGTGCAGGGCGCCTTCCTCAGACCAGGCAATCACGAGGACGCTTTGCAAAGACGTTCCTGAGCCACTTGATGGCTCTTTGAGAAACAGGTGCAAGCAGTCTGTTTCGCAGCCAGGCTTTTCTTGCATAAATTTCCAATCAAAGGCAACTGTTAGTATTCTCCCGCCGCGATGCCGGCTTCCGGAGGCAGCACGTTCCAAGGCCAGGACACGCAGTAACCCATCTGCTCCAGCGCCCCTTTCCCTCCCCGCCTGCCCGATCGCCGCCCTGCAGCGGGGCGGGCACTCTCCACCCACCCACCCACCCACCCATCCCCGGTACCGGGGCTGCAGCCGCGCCCGGGGACTGCCCCAGAAGGGAACCCCCGGAGGGAGCCATCGTCGTGACTGCCGCGTGCCCTGCTGCCGTCATCACGGAGGCGTGCCCGAGCAGCCCCTGCTCCCGCCGCGGCCCGGCGGCTCCTTCCTATTCCCCGGCTCGCCCGCCCCGGCCCCCGCGGGCGGGGCCCCCGCATCCGAGCCCCGCGGGTGCGCGGCCGTTCCTCTCTCCCAACCCGGGGCGCCCCAGGCCGGGGGCGGAGCGTAGAAAACCGACGGCGCCGGGCGGGACGTGCCCAGCCGGGGCCCCGGCGAAGGCGGGCGGGAGCACGAGTTGCATCCGCAAGGTGACCTTAGCCGGCGGCTCCCTTTCGCGCCGCATCAGTTTGCCCTCCTGTAACTCAAGGAAGGCGCTGCGGTCCCACGCCTGGGGGGAGGGGGAGGAGAACGCCGCCCCCTCGATGGCCCCCTAGCGGCGCGTGGGCTCTGGGCTGGGCTTTAGGCGGGGAGTAGGTGGAGGCGAAGCGCAGGAGGCTCTCAGAGACCCTCATTCCTCCGTTCCGTGCGATACCCACGCACGCGCCGCCCGAAAACCTTGGCAGCAGCCGCACCCTCCCCCGCGGGAACAGCCAGCCCGCGGCCCGGCTAGTTTGGAGCTAATCCGTCCAAACCTCACCTCCTCCGCGAAGCCCTCCCGGATTAACCCCATCCCTTCTGTCTGGCACAGGCTCTGTTTTTTGTTTTTGGAAGTGCACACGTGGTCTCCCTGTGTGGAATAACAGGGTCCCAGCATTCAGGAGCTCGGCGTGTTCCGAAGGGTGCGGTGGACGGGTTTCATGCCAGGGCTTACTGACCACGCGCGCCCTCCCCGTGCGTGCTTCCCCCTTCCCCCTCCTCCCACGGACCCTCCGCTGTAACAGAGGGTCGCAGCTTGGAGTGCACCATCCACCCCCCACCCCCCTTTTCAATCTACGCGACAGGAGGTGTGAGGGCAGAGAACACGGAGCCTTTGAGGCTTCAACTCCAGGTGAGTCGCTCCTTTCCCCGGGTCCAGTTCAAGTGAGGCGATGCCCGGGAAGGCGCTAAGGTTCGAGGTGAGGAGTCACCTGCTGGCAAGCTGACCGCAGCCCCCCTCCAGGAACCGTGCCTGGTGACCCCAGCGGGATGGCGCACCGCTCCTCCCGGCTCCAGCGGCTCCAGAATGCTGAGCGACAGGACCGGCGCGGCGCCCCGGGTTCCAGCCCCAACCCTTTATTCACCGGCTTCATGACCGGCCGGGACACTTCTTTTCTCTGGGACTCAGTTTACTCATCCGAAAAATAGGGGTAAGAACAGATGGAAGGGGAGCAGGAAGCTTTTTTTGTCATCCAAAGTTTGTGTATAAAAATAAATGGTAATGGACGGTACCGTGCTTGGCAGCAGAGTTAGCTCATGAATTCTGACCCCGCTTCCTGCACGGAGTGGTTTCTGGCTGGAGTCCTCGGAGTTCTCCCAGCTGCCTCACCCCGCTCACCCCACACCCTTCCCGGTTCTCTGGAGACAGGTAATGGAGCACACCTGCTCTGCCTCCGTGCGCGGGGCGGGGGTCACGAGAGGACGGGGCGGCGGAAGCGGAGGAGCCCACGCGCGGGCTTACGGGGAGCGGTGTTACCTGCATGAGGGCTGGTCCAGGAGACACCCGCTCCCCCTCCCCAGCTTGGCCTGGAGTGGGTGGGCGGGGCTTGGGGCGTGGCTAAGGTGCGGGGGCGTGGCCATGGAAATGAGGCGTCTCTGAACCCGGCGGGGGTGCCGAGGGCCCCCGCCCCCTCCCCCCCGGCTCCGGCGCGGGCAGTGGGGCTCTGCATCTGTGGGTGGGGATCAGGGGCGGGGCTTAGCCCGGGGAGACCGGCGGGGCGCCTGGGGCGGGGCTTAGTCTGGGGGCGGGGCCTCGGGAGCTCGCCCCACGCGGGGCGGGGCTGCAGCGGCCGCGGGAGCCGCAGTTCGGACTCCCCGCACCACAGTCGCCGCAGTTCCCTCCACTCCGGTGGCCCCGCTGCCCCTAGGAGAGCCCGGGGGTCGGCGGCCGCGCGGACGAGGCGCGGGCCGGCTCCGCCTCCACTCCCTCGGCGGGGCCCGGACTGTCGGGCCGCGGGGACATGGAGCCGTCTGCCGCCGCGGGGGGCTCGGAGACGACGCGCCTGGTGAGCCCGCGGGACCGCGACGCCGCCGGGGGCGGCCTGCGCCTGAAGAGGTAGGACAGCCGGCCCCGTCCCCTCGGCGCCCCCTCGCGCGGCGGGCCCGGCGCACCCAGCGCGGCTCCTTGGCTTCGCGGCGAGAGCTCACTCCTCTGCGGCCCCGGGACCCCGCCGCCCGGCAGCCCCCTGCCCCCCGCCCCCCTCGGCCTCCCGGTCCCGCGGAACGGCTACGCGGCCCGCCCCCCACGCTCCGGACCCTCCGCTGCCCCGACCGCGTTTGGCTTCCCTGCGAGCCGCTGCCCCGTCGGACGGAGTCCGCGCCGGCGCCCCGATGTCCGCATTGCTCGGGGCCCCGTCTGCAGGCCCGGCCCCCAGCCCCCATCCCGGCGGGTCTCCAGGCCCCTGCGGGGCGGCCAGGGGCTCCCGGACTGAGATGGGCCCCCATCCCGGTGGGTCTCCCAGGTCCTTGCGGGGCGCGGGCTGCGGGAGGCGAGGGGGCGGCGCAGCGGGAGCAGGTGCGGTCTGGGCGGCGGGGTATTCCCGGCTCCGCACAGACGGGGCCGGGGGCGGCGAGGTGTGAAACGAGGCGCCGGGACAGCGGGCCGGGGGCGGCCGCCGAACCGCAGAACCGCCTCCGCGTCCCGCCGCCCGGCCGCCTGGTCTCTGAGCTGCCCCGCCAGGTCCTCCTCGGTCACCTCCGCGGGCCATTTTGTCTGTGGGCCGACCGTCCGCTTGTCTCTGTTCTCATCTCCCCCTGCCTCTCGGCTTCCCTCCCAGCCCTTCTCCCTTTGTCTCTGCTGTGGTGCCTCCCTGTGTTTCTGGATCTTTCTCTGTGTCGGGGCCGCAAACCTGGGTGGGTGGGAGCATGCGTGAGCTGGGCCTGCAGACCTGGGCAGCGCGGGCGCTCCGGCCCTGGCCCGCACCCCTTCACTGGTGTCTGCCTCAGACCCTCCCCTCCCTACATGGCTCTACCCCAACCAGGATGATTTGTTGCCTGTTGAGGATTTCAGAGGGCGAGGGAGAGAAAGCTGCCTTCCCTTCTCTCTAGACAGCGTGCACCCCCTGCATGCACCCACACCCACCATGAGGGCTGTAGGACCAATTCTGCAGAACAAAAGGCAGCAGCCTGTTGGGTGGCTACCTTGCCGACTGGCCGCCCTCGGCCTTACAGGGCCAGGAAAGGCATTTGAACCACGGCCCCAAGGCCCCTCGAAAGGCCCCTCGGCCTCTCTCTGTTTGCTCTTCAAACCCACATCTCTGACTCCCTGCTATCTCCATTCCCATTTGACCATTAGTCACCAAATCCTGCAGTGTTTTCTGAAAGAGGCTCTTCCCTCCCGCCCCGCCCCTCCTCGGAAATTCTGCACAGGGAGCCTCTGGCCTGGTCTGGATCCCTCCATCTCCTCTCCTCTCGTCCTGCAAACTGGTCCATCAGCAAGGACATCCCAGGGCTCAGGAAGGAGATGCGCAGTCCATCAGGGTCTCTCCCTGTGTGCTCCTCAGAGCTCACCACGCTCCTCCTCTTCCTCCCCTGGCTCTTCACACTCAGACTCCGAGCGGAATACCTCCCATTGCCATTCCACGGGGCTGGCTTCCCCTTCTCCACCTCGGCCTCATGCTGCACATCTCTCCCGCTGTCAAGTTCTCCCTGCCCTGTGTTCCAGAGTCCTTTGTTCACAGCCCTCCTGGCCGCAGCCTCCCCTTGTTGAGTCAGTCATTTGCGACACATCTGTCTCTCCCGCTAGCCCCGGCTTCAGCAAGTGTATGCTGCCGGGCACACCTCATTGAATGGGGATGGATTTGAAAGCCACCCTCATCTCCCTATCCCCTCTGGAAACACACCCAGAATCCTACCTATCCAGGTTCTAAGTCTCGGAAGGAAATCCCAACTAATTAATCTACTTACCAGCACTTGCATTTTCCCTGCAAGCACCAAAGGTCCCCCCACACCCCCTCTTCCCTCACACCTCAGTTCAGCCGCTCAGCAGAGCTTTCCTCAGCCAGAAGGCCCCAGGCACTCTCGCCACTGTACTGCCATGACCGTGTTTCCGTCTGGAGCCTTCATGTTCACTCAAAGGCATTCTTGTCACACTTCCGCGAGTGTTTCTAGGACGGTATTGAGGTCCTTTATTCTGTGGAAGGTTCTACTCTTATTGGGGTTCAGGTGGCGTAGATAGCAGTGGGGGTGAGAGTTGGGCTCGAATGGACTTAAAACTCAGTCAGCCTGAGCTCAACCCCTGGCATCCCCAGATGAGGCCCTCAGCCCCATTCATTTGTCAAGGGAAGCCTATGCAGTGTGAGTGGCCTCTGCTAGGTGCTGATGGTCAGACCGAGGCCCAGCTAACATGTGGCAGACTCCAAAGCCAGTGTTCCTACTGCTCCCATTGCCAGCCACAGCAGTGTGCGCACCGCTTCCCCATGCCAACCCAGCTCTGGAATCTGGCCGTTAGTTCTCTGTGGCCAGGAACCTCAGACTCTTTGGGTCCCAACATTCCACTCCCCCCTTAAAGGGCTGCCCTTCAGCTGCATGTCTGGAGAGGAAAGGTGAAGGATCTGGGAGTGGAGGCACAAGAGGTGGGTCTGGGAGGGAAGCACTAAGGCCAGGATCGTGTGCTGAGTCCTGCCACTCACTTTTACACCTCCTTCCCTTCCTATCGCCTCTGCCTGCCTGGTGAGCGCACTGTGTCTTTATCAAAATCCTCCCCATCTTTCAAGGCCCTTCTCGTGGTGCCTCCTTCAGTTTTAACCCGATTTCCCCTATTGGAATCTATGTGTCTCTCTCTCTCTGAGCCCTTTCTGCGCCATGATAGCACTTCAGCTGCTCTAAGGGCTATAGCTACCTCCTGTGTATATACATATGTCTTATCCACCAAAAACTTCCAGAGACCAGGGAGGGTTACGTTTGATGATTTGCTCATTTTGTATTTCTTATGGTGCCTCGCATCATGAAATGGTGTATGTCTCAGCTCTACCACTAACTGTGTGGCCCCCATAAGTCCTCTCGCTCTCCTAAATCTTTTATTTATTTAAAATATATTTTATTAATTTTTTACAGAGAGGAAGGGAGAGGGACAGAGACTAGAAACATCGATGAGAGAGAAACATCGATCAGCTGCCTCCTGCACACCCCCTACTGGGGATGTGCCCGCATCAGGGTACTGCCCTTGACCGGAATCGAACCTGGGACCCTTCAGTCTGCAGGCCGACGTTCTCTCCACTGAGCCAAACTGGCTAGGGCTCCTAAATCTTTTAATTTTTTTAATTTTTATTTGTAAATCCTCACTTGATATTTTTCCATTGATTTTTAGAGAGAGTGGAAGAGAGGGAAAGACAGAAAGAAATATTGATGTGTGAGTAACACACCGATTGGTTGCATCCTGCATGCTGCACATGCCCCGACCAGGACCTGGCTGGGGAGGATCCTGTACCTGAGGTACTGTGTGCCCTTGACTGGAATCAAACCAGGATCCGTCGGTCCAAAGTCCGATGCTCTATCCACTGAGTCAAACCGGTCAGGGCAAGCTTTTATTTTTTAAAATGGATTTGAGAGAGAGAGAAGCATCAATTTGTTGTTTCACTTATGTATGCTCTCATCGGTTGATTTTTGTGTGTGCCCTGACCTGGAATTGAACCTGAACCTTGGCATATCAGAATGATGCTCTAACCCACTACCTACCCGGCCAGGGCCTAAAGCTTTTAGAAGTGGGATTAGAAGGCAAGGGTATAAGGGAATAATTTTCCAACGCTTCTCTTATAAACTCATATTTTAGCTTCTTTGGAGTAAAATAGACTCAACTGTGTACGAGGTAATGTCTGAGTTGTAAAAATTCCATATCTTTTCACTGTTTCCCCCATTCAATCTTGGCTGCCATAATCACAAAGCACCAGGACCTTTTTTTTTCCTTGCATCTGCAGGGGAATCTTAGGAGCAGACAGTAACTGCTCCAAGTCAGTTAATAGATGCATGCCTCACACCTCCCCCCCTTTTTTAAAAAGTATATTTTATTGATTTTTTTACAAAGAGGAAGGGAGAAGGGTAGAGAGTTAGAAACATTGATGAGAGAGAAGCACCAATCAGCCGCCTCCTGCACACCCTACACTGGGGATGTGCCTGCAACCAAGGTACATGCCCTTGACTGGAATGGAACCTGGGACCCTTCAGTCCGCAGGCCAACGCTCTATCCACTGAGCCAAACCAGTTAGGGCTCACCACTTTCTTGAATAAGGTGTTAGACTAGACCAGCTCTAAGTGCTCTCCAGCTGGGAAATGTGTGTGGAAAGAAGAGAAAGGCTGGGATCTTAGTGTTCATCTAGGCCCCATGTCTCGTGTGGCCCTCTGTCTGCAAGGTCCTGGGTGCGATGGGCCCCGTCCGCAGGATCCAGGGTCTGAGAGTGAGGAGCAAGCCAGCCCGTGGGCCAGGCCCCAGTTGAACTATGTTGCCCACCTTAGTCTCTTCACGGAGCCCATGGAGTCCACATCTGAGGAGACAGCTTTCCACTGCCACAGGGACCCCCTGCCACAGCCCGGCCTCACCCCTGAGCGGCTGCGGGCTCAGAGGCAGCTGTGTGTCGCCTGCGCTGTGTGCTGCGTCTTCATGACCGGGGAGGTGGTTGGTAAGTCGGAGAGCTGCTCCTCCAGCCCCATCATCCCAACACCTGCCTGAGCCGCGCTCCACTCAGAGTCCCAGGATAGGCCGGGGGCGGGAGGGGGGGGTGGGCCGAGGCAGAGAAGAGGGAGATGGCCAGCACTTGGGAGTTGGGTGCCCAGGGATCCAGAAATGGGAGAGAGTGAAGGACCACCAGGGGAAATTCAGGGCGAGATCCAGGGCTGGGCTCTGTGATAACTGCTCTTTTCAAAGCCCTATTTTCTTGTTATTAAAATGTCATTGTAGGAAAACTAGGAAATGTGGATGAGTGAAAAGAAGAAAATAAAAGCGATCTGTAATCTCATCACCAGTGAAAAACCACAGCTCACATTGTGGTGTGTGCCCCCCACTCATGTTCATGCCTGTACAGGAACTGTGCATCGTTTTGCCCTTGCAGGTGGGTATTTAGCGCACAGCCTGGCCATTATGACCGATGCAGCCCACCTGCTGGCAGATGTGGGCAGCATGCTGGGCAGCCTCTTCTCTCTCTGGCTCTCTACCCGTCCAGCCACCCGCACCATGACCTTTGGCTGGCATCGCTCAGGTATGGCTCCTGCATGAGCTGTGACCCTCCAGTCCTGCTGGAGGGTACCTCCTAGGGTCCCGGGCAGGTCTCTGATAGCTTGTCTCTGCCTGCAGAGACTCTGGGGGCTTTGGCCTCTGTGATCTCCCTCTGGATGGTCACAGGCATCCTTCTGTACCTGGCCTTCATCCGCCTGCTGCACAGCGACTACCACATCGAGGGGGGCGCCATGCTGGTGACCGCGGGCGTCGCAGTCTGTGCCAATCTGCTGTACGGTCCAGTATGGAGCAGGCACCCTGTGGGGTTCAGGGCAAGGGGCCCTCCTCCAGGCTGGGAAAGCAGGTCCTCCCCTCCCAGACAGACAGGCAACGCAGAACACTGGTTCTCAGCAGGCTGCCCTGGGAATGCCTGAGAGACAACTGGGAGAGACCTAAAATTCAGAGTCAGCAGACGCTCTCGTTAAAGGCCTGCTGTGTACCGGCCACTCTTGCTGGGGACTGTCATCAGTATCATCTCATTAAAAGCTCACAACCACCCAGGGCACATAGCTACTTAAGTAGCAGGGCCAGCATCTGAATTCAAATCTCTGGCACCACGCACTCTATTCTTGCCCCCAGGCTGCACTATTTTTCTCTCTTGGACAATGTTGTCTTCCTCCTGGGGCTGGGAACAGGGCGAATGTAGTGGAGAAAGAGCGCATGGGGGTGGGAGGGGGATGGGAGGGGGGGGAAAGGACGGGGGAGGTGTGAAAATGGGCAGAAGAGGCTGGGAGCAAGCGCCCTGGGCTGAGCTGCTCTGCTTCCCCCTCAGAATGGCCTTTGTGCTGCACCAGGCTGGGCCCCAGCACAGCCATGGGTCTCGGGGGGCTGAGTATGCACCGCTGGAGGAGGGGTCCGGGGAGCACCTGCCCCTGGGGAACACCAGTGTCCGGGCGGCCTTTGTGCATGTACTGGGGGACCTCCTGCAGAGCTTTGGGGTGCTGGCCGCCTCCATCCTCATCTACTTCAAGGTACTGTCCGCCAGGCCTGTCCCACCCTTCCTCCCCCGACTCCACCCCCCATCCCCTCCTTCCCAGGATGCACAGCTTCCTTCCCTCACTCCAGTTCCTGGCTCCTCAGGATCCCTGCCTGGGGTCCTGGCCCCTTTCCCCTGAGCAGGGTTTCCAGGGGCCTAGGACACCCCTAGATCTTCCTCTGAAAGGTCCCTGGTTTCCGGGCTTAGGGGTCTCTCTTTGTCTCAGCCTCAGTGCAAGGCAGCTGATCCCATCAGCACCTTCCTCTTCTCTATCTGCGCCCTTGGGTCCACGGCTCCCACCCTCCGCGATGTTCTCCGTGTCCTCATGGAAGGTGAGTCAGACCCCGCTGTTGCCCATCCTTTGGGCCCGCTCTGACCTCACTCCAGCACGGGGCACCTCTCTTTCCTCTGACGAGTGTGGGGAGAAGACGGGGGTCATGGCACCTCTTGCTGGAAGGAGGGTTCAGGCTCAGGCTGAGTTGTGGGGTCACAGGCTAAGGGGGTACAGAATGGGGGAGAGGGGTCTGGTGGGGGTTGTCCCTGGGCAGGAATAGCCCCAGTAGTAAGGCTTGGATGCTGCTTGCAGGTGCCCCCCAAAATGTGGGCTTTGAGCCGGTGAGGGATACACTGCTGTCAGTGCCAGGAGTCCAGGCAACTCATGAACTACACATGTGGTCCTTGACGCTCACTTACCACATTGCCTCTGCGCATCTGGCCATCGGTGAGTCCACACTGGTTCCTAGAAGCACTCCCCCCCACCGCGAAACAGAGGTAGATAGCCTGAATTACTTGAGATAGTTTCAGTCTGTCTTTCTCTGTCCCCCCTCCCCCCACTCCACACCCTCTCACCCTCTCCATAGTGCAGGGAACTAGTAACCCTTTACAAGATCACTAGTACCTACCTGGGTGGGTACTAGTGATGAAGCACAGGTAGGTAAATCCAGCACCGCCACTCAGTGATACCACATACCTACTAAAGACGATGACTGTGATTACTGTATGGCAACTAGGGAAACTGTTTGTGGTATAATGCTACAAGGAAAGGCTGAATATAAAATTATCTCTACATTATGATTCAACTATTAAAAATATATATGGTGACTCACAAGCTGACAAAGGATTTTTGAGTTTCTTCCAGATGCAAGAAGCAATCAGAGACATGCAGTTTGGATGCCAAAAATATTATACTTTGTGGGATATTAGATGATGGCTCTAGAGGGGCAATGGGACAGAATATTTAACATCTGAGTTGTCCCGGAAAATCGGGTGGCTCGGCTGCTGAAATGCAGCTGTACGGATACCCAGAGAGCAGAAGAGAATAGCAAAACAACAGTGTAGTGTGTTAGCCTGGTCGATTTGGGGTGAGTCTCTCCAGCCTTTTCTTCGGCGTTTTTACGTTTTTCATACAACATGGAAAGCAAATAAAGCTCCCCATTGAAGCCTGGCCTGGATGCTGTGCAGGCTCCTGGGTCCCCCTTCACTGGTCCTTATCTTAGCCCCGGCCTGGTTCCCGGCTCCCCTGGGGACCTGCTGTCTCTTATCACTTTCCCACAGACTCCACTGCAGACCCAGATGCTGTCCTGGCCGAAGCCACATCCCGGCTGTACTCCCGATTTGGATTCTCCAGCTGTACCCTGCAGGTTGAGCAGTACCAGTCCGAGATGGACCAGTGCCTGCGCTGCCAGGAGCCTCCCCAAGCCTGAGCTGGCCCTGCCCTCTCCCCACTGCCAGGCCCTGACTCAGCCCTCGGCTCTCAGAAAAGGGACTGAGCTGGGCCCTTACCCCTTCCTCTCCCTCCTGCCAGCTCCCCAGCCCCAAGCCCCAGTGGGCAAGACCAAAGTAAGGGTGGGAGTTGGGCTGACAGGGAATCAGGGCAGTGGGGGTTGGGGGTCCCAGCTCCCCACGGTCTGGGGAGCCACGAGCATCCTTTCCGTGCACTTCATTTGTCTGTGTGGCAGGCTGGCCGCTGGCTGGGGCATCTGCCTGTCTGTGTGCTGTTGGTGTGCCTAGGCCTGGGGGAGGTCAGCAGGGGCCCCTCCCCACGTGGTCCTCGCTCTGTCTATGCAGGAGCCCCAAAACTTGCACTTTGTCCGTGTGTTCTGGCTGTGGTTTTGTCTGTGTGTGTATGTGTGTGTGTTTCTTGGTGCTGTGGCCTGTGTCTCTCTGTGCCTGTGTGGCTGCGCTATGGTCTCTGAGTCTGCACCATCCATGTGCCCCTTTGGGGGTCTGTCTATCCCTCTGTTGGTGCTGTGCCCTGGGCTTTCCCAGAGAGAGGGAGGACTCCGCTGCAGCTCCACAATAAACGTGTGTCTCACTGCATCCTCCAGCCTGTGCTGACTCCTGGGGGCAGGAAATAGAATCCGTCACCTGAGCACCGACAGAATCGGTCAGTCCAAGTGACCTCCCCAGCCTCCAACCCCTCTCCAGCCCCTCCCCACCCCATTCAATGTACCTCCCAGTGATACAGGTTGGAACCCGAAGGCCCTTCCCACCTTTCCCTCAGCATGCGCCAGGCTGGGCTGGAAGGCAAGGAGCAAAGGGCTTCTGGGAGTCATTCCTAAAGGCTCCCCCAGTCCACGTGCCTGCCTCGGGCTGGTCAGAGGGAAGCTGTGTTGCTCTGGGGGACCTCAGTGCTGATGTGGGCTTGGTTCTCAGCTGTCTTAGGCCAGGGGAGGATCCAGGTTTGGGCTGCGGACACCAAGGGCCTCTTTATACTTACTGCCTTCAGAATCATATGGACAAACCAGACTCATTGAGGAATTGATTTTTGCTTTTTAAAAACCAAACTGTGCTGACTTTAGATCTAGTGCTTCGGATCAGCAGAGTTCACTGGCCTTCCCACCACAGCTGATCCAGTCCCAGCCCCAAGCAGCATTTTTTATTGGCCTGTGCATGTTTCTGCCAGTCCCCCCCCGTGATGGAAGTAATTCTGTTAGGAAATTACCTCCTTTTTGTTACTAAAGCATGTGATTCATACATACTTGTTTTAAGGGTTCAACAGAAGGAAACGTGTAAAAGTAGAAAGTGAATGTTTCCCCCTATAAGCTACTCCCTGAGGTAGCTGCTGTCCACAGTCCCCGGAATCTCCCCGCTCACATTTTTATATTCACACAAACACTTCTATTAATAACCTAATGGGATCACTTTATTGCTTAACCTGCTTTTATGACTCAATCAGACACCCTGGCTGCACCTTTTCATGTCAATACTCAGATTCCATTACTCTTTTTAACGTGAGGCCTTTGGACTGGTTGGAAATAGGCCTCCCCACTCTGAACCTTAGCTGGGGGCCTGGGCCCAGCTGGGTCACTGACGGCCTGAGGAGGACGTGGGAGGCTGGGCCAAGGGGACAGGCTGGCGGCCCATCCCACCGGGAGCTGAGCTGCCCCTGCCCCAGCTGCTCTCCATGCTTTGCTGGTTTCTGAGACTTTCCTATTTCACGGCTCATTGATGACGGGCCCCACGCGACGGGATGGGGGTGGGGAAGAGAGGAAATGGAGGTTGGGGAAATGAGGACTAGATGTTTCCCTTATGAACAGCCCTAAGCTGCAGGCCCACCTATATACACAGCGCTGGGTCCCTCTGCAGGGGAGGGAACAGGCTGTCCGTGGCAGAAAGAGACCTCACAAAGCATGC
>PVJC01000044.1:151083-200847 GCA_004026665.1 Murina feae | reverse complement strand
GCAGTAGGCAAGCTTGGGAGGCAGGCCGCACCCAGTCCTGGCCACGCTCAAAAAAGAGAACAACATGCAGGGGAGGGCAAGAGTCTGAGAGATCAACATAGAGGGGATGCCTGCTCCAAGCCTCCACGGTGTGCCTGGGGGCAGGCCCCCAGCAGGTAGACACACACAGGAGGACTGCTCTGAGCCTCAGATGCGGCTGAGGGCAGGTCCCCAGTGGTCACACACACACACTCATACACACACAAGGCGCCTGGCAGACTGGGGCCATCATAGGACATCCACTGAGGGGTCCCAGACTGTCAGAGGGCACAGGCCGGGCTGAAGGACTCCCTCCACCCCGAGTGTACAAATTTTTGTGCACCGGGCCCCTAGTTTAAAATAAATCCAGAGTTAATCTTTAATCTTTTTCTTCTAAACCCTCCTCCTACTCCAAGGCCATGCCATTTTTAGGACCATGGAAGTGTTTTTAAATAATGAAGGTTTGTTTCTTGCTCATGCTGCATTTTCATAATGTGTCAGTGGGCATGGGAGCCCTTTGGAACATTGACTCCACTCAGGGACCCAGGTGAAGGGAAGGTGCGTCTTCAGGCTTCCACATCTGGCTCGCAAAGAAATATGGATACGACCTATTCAAAGACACCCATGCTTGTCCCCAGAGTAGCTCCCAACAATTGTGTGTAGAATTCTATGAAAATTGGCCAGCTATTTGAAAATTATATATGAAAAATAGAGTCAAGAATACCAACACAATAATGAAAAAGAGTAAGGTTGTAGGACTTACTCTACTAGATATGAGGATTTTGTTGTAAGGCTGTAGTAATTAAGACAGGCAGTGTTGGCACAGGGATAGGAAGATAGACAAATGGTATTGAAAAGAGAGTCCAGGAACAGAACCACACTGGGGAAAATAATGGGAAAACCACACTTTTTAACTATAATAGTGCCAGGTCATTTGGCTTACCATGTTGGAAAAAAGTAAACTGATTTCTACGTTATATCAACATTAATTTCTGGGTTTCTTTTTTTTTTCTAGCTGAAATTGGTTTCATGCTTAGTGTGATGTAGTGGTGAAGTTTAATTTATTGAGTTGTTCAAATCATTGATGGAAGGAACATGGGTCATTGGTCAGGTTTAACAGAATATTGCCAGAATCTCAGAAATACCTTTGGGCATCCTTTCACACATGATCCTTTCTCTTCTCATCAGAGAGAATCATCCTGAATTCCAGTGCTCTAGTTTTGTGTTTACTTGATTTTGTACCTTATATAGAATTATATAGTATTTTTCTTACTGTTGCTTCTTTCATTCTGTATTATATTTGTGAGATTTACTTATGTTGCTGCAGTACCTGTAGTTCTCCAGGATGTAGCGTGATGCTGCATCTCCCTAAAGGTGGAGGACACAATGAATTAATTATTTGGAGTTATTCTGCCTGGGAGAGTTACCTGGTCTCCCCCATTTATTTATTTAATAATTTCTTTATATCAGTATGGACTCATGGGTATTTCTTTTATACTTTGGGTTATAATCCAGTACTACTTGATTTATTTTGTTGCTCAAAGTTCTCCATTTTGGCCATTGGAAGCTTTTTCAGTTGGCTCCTGTCTGCCTTTGACATACTATACCTGTCATTGTAGTAGTGTTGTATTGTGCTTTGGGCAGATTCCTGGATGAAATTAACAAGGTAAAAGACCCTTTGCAAAGGTTCCCAGTATGTATTATAAAATGCTAAATTCTTCTGAGGAACTTTGTTCTGATCAGTGCTTTTTCCAGACATGTCACCCAACTCATACCAGAGTTGAATAATATTTTTCTAACTCACTAAAAAAATATTTTCCAGTTGGGTAGATTGCAATGGTTTCACATTTATTTGGTTTGCATTTCTTTAATTATTAGTAATTCTGTGCAGTTTTCACATATTTATTATTATTTCTTTGGTGAACTTATATGCCTGATAAAATAATGACATGGATAGGAAATAGCACATCGAAGTTACAGAATACCAACCTTTTCATAGTATAAGGTGATGCACCGCCAATGATTAAGAAAATATAATATGCTTAATTTTATTTATTGATGAGAGAGAGAGAGAGAATGGGGGGAGAATTAGAGGGAGAAAGAAAGAGAAAAAGAGAGAGAGGGGGGAAGAGTGAGAGAGACACCAATCTGTTGTTCCACTTACTTATGTATTCATTGGTTGATTCTTGTATGGACCCTGACCAGGGATGGAACCTGAAACCTTGGTGTATCAGGATGACGCTCTAACCAACTGACAAATGGAATTGTCAGGGCTGGTTTTGAATTTATTAAGAATAATTTCCTTGCTCTGTAATATTTAAAAATACTTGTCAGAGAGAACTGCTTAAAATATAAATATTTGAAACAAAGAAAATAAACATTATAATCTGAAGAACAATTTTTTAAATAACAAATTTAAGTTTTACTAACTTGAAAAGAAATAATGCACATAATTGATAGTATCCTCAAACAGCAACCAAAGTTTGACTAGATGAGAGAAGAGAGTTTTACCAAAACCCCAAAAGCATCCTGATGAAATTAGAAGGTAGAAAAGATGTGGGTGAGGAGTGGACAAGGCAGTAGGATGGACAGTTAATAAACTGTAGCCAGGAGAGTAGAGTTTAGAGTTTCTGGAGGGCCTTTGGGGTTCAGCCAACCCTTCCTGTGATAAATTGCTATCCCACTATAAAAGGAAATTCCCAGCTGCCTCTATTCCCAGGTTCATAGTCTTAAAGTTCTCAATCTCTTGGAAGAAGCAGACAAGCTGAGTTCATCAAGAGAAGTTCCTGGACCTGGTATCAGATGGCCTGGTGTCTTTTGAGTTACCCTTGGGGATCATGGAGAGGATTCCCTTGAAACCAGGATTATACCACAGTAGATGCAATTGGATGCTCTCAGGATGAATGTGGTGATTCTTTTCTGCCTAAAGACAGTGGGATCACTGAGATACTGAGAAGGTCCTTGCTCAGTGGAGTTTGGTTGGATTACAGTGTAAAGTTAGGTTTGTGGAGAGATTACTTTGTCCTTGGGAAGTGGAACTGAGGTGATCAGAGGGTAGGGAAGGGGAGTGGAGAGAATGGGCCTGGCTTGGCAGGAGAGCCAGGGTCCTGGATCAGTGCAGCACATAATCCTGTGCTGTGTTTACTAATCATTGCCTTACGTTTGCATGCTTATAGGTGGCTCAGAAGGGGAAGAACAATTTAAGACTTTACATTGTCAATATTTTAAAAATCAATGCTTTTTATTTTTAAAAAAGTGCTTGTAAAACATTCAAGCAAGACAGGTATTATAAATTTCTTACAAATCCTTCTACTCCATCATGTACCTCAGGGACAACTATTTTAAAACCTTCATGTATCTATAACAGCATTTTCAACTGCTGTGCCATAAGAAATTTTAAAGCATGCAGTACCTGACTATTTAGTCAGGGCACTGACCTCCTTTCCCTTAGATTGTCAAATAAACAAATGACTTTAGCCAACACAATAGTACCTTCCGTGTGAATGAATCAAAAGTATACCTATTTTTTTGTAAGTTTGACAAAAAGTATGTATTATTTTTTGTTGTAAAACAGAATTTTAGCATATGGTTTATGTGTGCAGGAGCTGAAAAAAGTTGAAAATTGCTGATCTATAAACATACATGCTTTTATATACATGCTCTTCCATAGTTCACACTTTTCACCTAATCTCCATTTATTGAATAGTCTCTGTGCCCACAGACATAGCTCCCCTCCAGCCAAGGCTGTGTGGTCTTGCATGTAAAGTACTGTGATTTGTTAACCAGTCTTCTAAGTATGATATTTAATTGGTTTTACATTTGTTGGTGTTTTGCAATTAAATAATAATATAGCACTAGTAAAATCCTAAATATGAATGGCATTTTCTTATGTAAGAAATGCATGGGTCAAAGTCAGTTTTTAAGGACAGCTCACTCAGGCCACCTATCTGAGATGTGGTAAGGATTGGTATTTCTTTCTGTGTTGTGGGTCACCTTTCACCTAGGTTATTAATAATGTTTTGCCTTGGCAGAGCACATTGACATTTTCAGACTTAAGTTCACGACATTACTTGCTTTTTATCAACCACTGATCAATGTTTGGATTGGTTTTATAACGCTGCTTGAGATGAGGGCCTGAGGCAGGGAGTGGCTCCTAATTTTTCTATGGCTGTACCTTACCTGGGTCTCCCTATTCGTGGCCTAATATCAGTATCTGTGAAGGTCCTTGGAAGTGGTAGGCCCAGTGCTAGGAAATATTCTTCTTGTCTGGGGGTAGGATTTGCTCTGTCTTCCCTCTTCTGTAGTTCCAAGTTGACCCTGAATCATTTGCTTTGTATTCAGGAAAGCTTCGAATTCAGTCATTATCTAGTAGTTTCCCACTGAGAGAGGACAG
This sequence comes from Murina feae, assembly GCA_004026665.1. Taxonomy (NCBI): domain Eukaryota; kingdom Metazoa; phylum Chordata; class Mammalia; order Chiroptera; family Vespertilionidae; genus Murina; species Murina feae. The sequence goes on along the minus strand of PVJC01000044.1, from coordinate 196,436 downwards.
TATCTTCTGTTAACTTTTAATTGCAAAAGGATAGTGTGACCACTTTCATTTCTCTTTGTGCAAATCATTAAAAAATCATTTGGTAAAATAATTTATCAGCTCCTTGAGACTGCTTCTCCCAGAATGTACCTGGAAGACTTTATGTATCATCAGAGGGTGGGCTTTTCTGTCCTGAAAACACCAGGCACATCCACACACAGTGTTGCTTATCCTACTGGCTCTTCCGTGAAAAGAGGGTTGGTGTTTTTTGCATCCATCCACCCATCCATTCACTCAACAAATGGTAACTGAGTACCTACCGTGAGCCAGGCATTGTTCTCAGCTAATTCTGAGGGTGTGGACTCTAAAGTCCAATGGAGGGGAAGACACCTACGGGCCCAGAAAGCTGGGAAATCAAGATAGAAGCCCACACAGTGGAATCCTGCTAACTCGGCAGAAGCCTAATGGGTAAGAACCTGCAGAAATCGAAGATGAGGAGAGAAGCGAGATGTCGCCCATCTCCGTCTATGTAATATGACACTAACTGCTCAACCTGATCAATCCTACATTGTTCTGTGCACAGCATTTTGAGAAAAAAGAGCTTTCTTCATAGTCTTTCTTCCCATTAATAAATTTATCTTAATGTCCCAGAGCTGCCTATCTGGCCTGCGGCATCAGATTTACTCTATTGTAAATGAGTGTACATGGGAAACATAAAAGAGTAAGGGGTAGGGACGAGAGGAAAGGAGAAGGGGACGCAGCGGCAAAGACATTTTTCGGTAACATGAGGCAAGTATGTTGTCAGAGTGAACTTAAGGAGTGTCGTCTTGATAATATTTCTTAAAGAATTGTGGTAATCGCCAATCATGTGTAGGTAGCCTAGTATGATATAATATAATATTTCTAATGTTCGGGGGATCAATGTTTTTATGACAGATTCCATGTCTAATTAAATTTGGGTCTTGTGAGTGATTCATCAGAAATAGGAACACCTGTTGGTGTTCTGACACCGTGTTACATGGAGATTTAGAATCAATCATCTTCAGTGTCAGTAGCGCAGAATGAATTACAGAACTATAGAGCTCAAATAATTCATAATTCTTAACATCTACCTCCGAGTCAAGCTTCATTGACTATGGAGTTGTCAGTAGGGGTAGTCAGAGAAATGTCCTCAAGAGTCTTTGTTGATGCAGGGGCCGTGCACCATTTTTTTGTGTGTGTCTAGCGGCCACTTTATAGAGAGTGTTTATTTAATAATTTTTTATTTAAATGTATTATTTTAATAGTGAATTGTTTTTAATACTCAGAAATTCCTTGAAATTTGAAATTCTGATTCTAGTAGTTGTTGTTTAGGCAAGTCATTTACCTTTTCTAAGAGTCACTTTTGCATTGATCAAAGAGCCATTGTCTGTAAAAGGAGCATAAGAATATTTACGGCACAGAGATTTTATTTCTTTTTTTAAATCTTCACCAGAGGATATGTTTTTATTGGCTTTTAGAGAGAGAAACATTGATGTGAGAGAGAAACATCAATTGGTTGCCTCCCTTAAGCACGCCTACCAGGGATTGAACCTGCAACCTTTTGGTGTGTAGGATGATGTTCCACCCAACTGAGCTGCCAAACTAGGGCTTATTTCATTTTTATGTTTACATGTTCACTTATTAAAATTTCATGTTTTGCAGTAATAAGGGCTGCGTAACAGGATTATTGAGAAGCACACTTAAGATAGCAAATAAAATTTTCTCCAGCACCAGTTAGCCAGTATTACTATTATCATGATTTTCATTGTTATTTTGAAACCTTAGCCGTAAAGGACATAGTACGATCCAGGATCAAATGGGCTTTTTGTTCTGTTTGCTCAAATTTTGGCATGTGTATTGGCTAGTTTTTGAAAAGGAAGGAGAAAGCAATTAGGCACTGAGTTAGCATGTCTTACTGTTCAGCGCTCACTATGTGCCAGGCGGTGTCTTAGGTGTGGGAATAGGGTTGTACACAAGGTGGACCTAGGCCCCCTTCTTGTGGAACCAGGTGTTTAACGAAGGATTCAGGTAACTGGTATAAGGAATGTGATTATGGGGAGAGTGAAGGTTCCTGTGTGGTACATGTGAAGGCCCCCCTGTCAGGACCCGGGTGTGTTAATTAAGTCAGGAACGTTTCTGACAGGGAAGCATCACAAGCTGAGACCTCAAGCTCAGGAGGGGTAGGCCGGTCGGAGAGCATACTCCTGCCTCAGAGAGAGGCCATGGCATAGACATCAGGCGGATGGATGGCTGACATTGGAGAGAAGCAGGGGCTGGTCCCGCAGAGCCATGGTGCCAACAGTGCCTTCTGCCCTGAGCCAGGGCGGAGCCAGGGCAGTGGCACAGCCAGACCGCTGTTATAGCTCATGGCTTTGCTGAGAGGAGCGATGGGACAGGGGCAGGAAGCGGAGCCTGGAATACCCCTGGGAGGCCCTGCAAGGGCCTGAGAGCCTGTTGTGGCTTGGACTGAGGAGGTAGCAGCGGAGGAGAGGGGGACAGATTTGAGTGATACTGACAGCACTGGGGGTTGATTGCATATGAGGAGTAGTTATGGGCAGTGATAGAGTCAAGATGGTGCCTATGTTTCTGACCTCAGCAAGTAGGGGGGTAGTGGTGCCATCTGCCCACATAGGCAGAGGAAGGGGAGGCAAGGCCGGGTCCACGGGTGGTGATGAACTAAGTGTCAGTTTGCTGCGCTGTATGTGTCTGTGGGAAACCTCCGGATAGACCAAGTGGATAGATAGTGGGATAGTTGGGTCTGGAGCTAATGAGAAGAGAGATTTGGTTGGCATAAATCTCTCCGTAAGGACAGCACCTGAAGACAAGGAAAGAATGATGTCACCCAGGAAGATTGTCACATGAGAAGAGACCAGACATAGAAATGAGGTCTTGCACAGAACCCTGAGTGACAACGACATCTGAAGAAGTCGCCTAGGAAGAGAAACGTAGGGAATGGGAGGGGAGGCAGGAGGCAAGCCCGGAGCATACAGACGGAAATGTCAGCCTTGTGAGAGGCTGGGCAGTGGGAGGCATCCATCGATTGGCCAGCGAGGAAGTGGTGACCTTGCTCTGAACAGCAGGACCGGGAAAGCCTGGTTTAGGAAACCAGGAATAGAGAGAGACGATGGCAGCTGTAGGAGCCACGCAGAAATATGTGGCTGAGTACAGCGAGTCAGAAGACACACCGTCAGACCGTCAGCGGGAACTGTCATTCTCATATTCATAATCTCTCTCTCTCTCTCTCTCTCTCTCTCTCTCTCTCTCTCTCTCTCTCTTTCTGGTTTGGAGGGATTTATTTGCTGATCAGGAAAAGCCAGTTGAGACCAAAATGGTGACCACATAGGCAAAGTGGCATCTGCAGGAGAGTGGGAGTTGGGGAGAACAGAGCCAGGTGGGGAGGCGGCCTGGGAGGAGGGACGGCCCCTCGAGCGAGCGGAGTGGGAACACGAGGTGTGAAGGCTCGAGGTGGCATGCGGGCGGGAGAGGTCGGAGGAGGAGAAGTTGAGGGAGCATCTGCCCATTGGCTTCTGTTTCTCTGCTGCTGAGGAACTGAGCTCCTGGCCTCATGCCCTAGGTACCCTGGTCCTGCCTGCTGGTGAGCATAGCGGCTCCATTATCTCAGGGGGGTCCTGTTTGCTCTTTCAGAGAATGAGGACTTTTATTCTTATGTCCTTCCCTCCCCTCCTCACCCACGGAGACTTCTAGCTAAGCTGACCCACTGCCCTGCGTTGAAACCTGCCATTCTCATCTTCAGATCAGGGTGTCTTCCTTCTCGGATGAAAGAATTTCTGTTACTGCCATTTTCACTTGTGCTGCCTACATGCAAGACTTGAAAGGATGACCTGAGTAGACATCGGGAGGCATGTGAGGACATGCATATTCCTTTTTTAAAAAATAATTTCACTTTAGTTACCATACAGTATTACATTCGTTCCAGGTGTACAGCATAGTGGTTAGATAGTCCTATCTTAGGATGAGATCATCCCAATCAGTCCAGTACCCATCTGACATCATACATAGTTATTGCAGTATTATTTATTATAGTCCCATTAGTACTACCTTCCCATAAAGTTAGCTCTGTATACATTCTAGCCTCGGGCTAGTTCTGTGCCTCACAGGTAAGCTAGTTAGTAAACAGGTGGCAGTAACCTGGAAGAATTCTTACTCCTCTCAGAAATCCCATTTCAGCTAGAGAGTGCATTTCTCTTGGGTGGTTCTGGGAAGAAAAGGAGTGAAGGAGTTGGATACAGGAAGAGCAGGAGCCATTCTTTTTCAAAAATTTATTTTAAAAAATAAGTATTGATTTCTGAGAGGAAGGGAGAGGAAGAGAGAGAGAAACATCAATGATGAGAGAGAATCATTGATCGGTTGCCTCCTGCACATCCCCTACTAGGGATTGAACCCACAACCTGGGCCTCCTGGTTTATAGGTTGATGCTCAAGCATTGAGCCACACCAGCCAGACAGGAGCCATTCTTTAATGGCTAACATTCAGGGTCTTTCAATATCCAGGAGCCGGACCCAACTGACTCAGCCTCCTTTTGCCCTCTGACTTAAGGCGCCACATGCAGGACTCTGGGCGTCCACGGGGTCGTATGGAAGGGCATACTGTTAAAACAGAGACTGCTATAAAAAATAGGACCCTTTCTGATACGGTTTTAAAATCCACAGGAGCTGAAGTTTGGAAACCAGTGCTGAAAAGTGACAATGAAATTTAACTGAGCATTGGGTGGAGGAAAAGTAATTTATTGGCTCTCATGTGGAAAGCCCTGTGATTGGTGCCTCGGTGCCCAGTGGCGGTGCTCTTTGAGGTTGCGTAGCAGGCCCTTTGCAGGTGGGGCTCACTGGGCCAAGTGAGTGCTCTGTTCTGCTGAGGCGATGGTAAATCAGGGATTGCTCCATCCCAAGGTGCTTTTACGTGGTAAAGGAAAAGGGTCCTGCTAAGAAACTCCAATGAACTTCTGCTGTTTGTAACATTATATGCAAAGCCTCTTTGGAAGCTGCTTGTCGTGTAGCCTGTGGCGTTCATTTACCACCGAGCAGTTCCATCGGTGCCTGACGCTATTCTCATGGCACCCAGACGCCTGGTCCCTGAGGAAAAGTGCCTGACCCTCAGGTGTACAAGGTGGTCCTTTACCTGGCCTCTCTCTAAAAACTCACTGGAGCATATTTATGAGAGAGATTTGGGAACAGCTGTAATTTCCACTGAGTCGGAGAGGAGATTGGGACTCAGCGCCCGATCAGTAGCAGCGGCTCGTCTACACTAGCTCTATTATAAGATGTACTAGGGGCCTGGTGCACAAAAATTTGTGCACTCAGGAGGTCCATCAGCCCGACCTGTGCTCTCTCACAGTCTGGGATCCCTCTGGGGATGTCCACCTGCTGGTGTGCGTGGTCAGCCTGGGATGAGGGGCATTTTCAGGCTGCCCACAGTCCCTTCAGGTTTTGGGTCCCCACTGGGGTACCTAGCCAGCCTGGGTGAGGGGCTGATGGCTGTTTGCAGGCTGGCCAAGGCCCCCAGTGGCATCCCTCACCCCATTGGGGTGTGGCCACCATGGGTGATGGGCTGAGGGGTGTTTTCAGACTTTCAGGCTGCCCACAGCTCCCATTGACCCAATGTCCCAGCAAGGCTAGCTGGAAGCAGGTGTCTGGGGTTAGTTTATCTTCTATAATTGATACACTGTTCCTTTAAGCCAAGGCCTAGGCAGATAACGAAACCTCCTCTCTGCTTCACCTCATGGCTTCTATAATTGAGACACTGTTGCCCTTAGAAATCAGGCCCGGCCTGCTGTTTGCTTCAGCTCCCAAGGCTTCTATGATTGAGACATTGTTGCAGATATGTTGTTGCCTGGAGCCCGGAGAAACCCAGCTGGACCTGCAAACAGTTTCACTCCTGCTGCAACGGAAACTGCCTGTTTACTCAGCTCCCTGAGTGCCGGCCTCCATGTTGGCTGGGCTAATTTGCATACAGTCACTCTGATTGGCTGGTGGGTGTGGCTTAGGCATCCCAAAGGGATGGTCAGTTTGCATATTATGCTTTTATTATATAGAATTTCCTACGGGTTCCATAATCCTTAATGAGCTCACAGGACAGAATTCAGGGACTAGGGCCTTATCCCAGGTATACATTTTATAGGTTTTAGAAGAATCCTTGAAGATAATTTCTATCAACCAAAGAAGCTTAGCAGATCTTAGAAGAATGAACTGAAATTGTCATGATCTGAAAATTACCACCCTCTGGCTGGTATACTAACAAAGGACGGGGTTCCCATGTGTCAAAGGCTGTTAGTGGGCAAGGTCTCTGGGGAGTCAGTGGAGCAGAGCCTAAAATCTGGTCTCTGGTGCCAGATTGCCTGACTTCAGAACCCCCAGTGTTGCTGCTCCCTTGGACAAGTTAGGTAACCACAGATCCCCTTGCTTCTTTGCTGGTAGATGGGAATGAAGTGTCTTGGGGTTTTGAAGACTAGTTAGTGAAATAATGCATGAAATAAAGTGCTTCGCATAGTGGTTGCATGTGGCAATAAAGGGGAGTTGTTGTAATTAGCAAAATTTAAATGGGCCTGATAGGTCTGCGAAGATGGCATAGATCATCCAAAAAGGCTGTTTTTCTTCAGAATGTGTGTGGGCTAAAGTTACTTGGTGGCTCCCTTTGTTTCTGAGTGTCACCATGCTGTGATGTGGGGAGAATTATCGTGGCACAAGTCACCTTCTGTTCCCTTCCCGCTCTCAGAACAGGTTGGCAGCCCCAAGGCAGAGCTGGACGTGCTCGCAAACTGTATGAAGGTTGAGTTAAGGTTGAGGTAACCATTGTGGTCTGAGGCAACAGGTGAGGTCGGACTGTCCTTTCTGAGGAGTCCAATGTGGAGTAAATGTTGGGGGTCACACAGAGTTGCTGGTGAGCAATAGCATAGTGCTGTGGGGGGAGAGAGTGAACGGGCATGGAGACTGGAATTACTTGACTCAAAAGAAAAAGCCTCGTGTAAGCAAGCGGGGCAGAGTGATGCACTTCAGCATTTCAGTGTTTGTCAGCCACTGTGGCCCTGCCTGACTCCTTAGCAAGTCCTCAACCTGCCTCCACTGCCCTCATCACCACTGCTCTCAGCACCCCACCCACTCCCACAGTCACCCTCACCTTCACCCTCCTCACTGCCCTCAGCACCACCACCACCACCACGGTCACCCTCACCTTCACCCTCCTTACTGCCCTCAGCACCACCATTACCACCACCACCACCACCACCACGACCACCATGACCACCACGACCTACACTACCCCACAGCCACCCTCAACCTCACTCTCCTCACTGCTCTCATCACCGTCATCACCCCCACACCCAACCCCACCCCTACTCTCACAGTCATCCTCACCCTCACCTTCTCAGTGTACTCATCACCATCACCACTACCACCACCACCACAACCACAGTCATCCTCACCCTCACTCTCACTCTCCTCACTGCCCTCACCAGCACCACCACCACCACTACCTGTCACTACCCCCTAGCCACCCTCACCCTCACCTTCCTCACTGCTACCACCAGCACCAGCACCACCACCAGCACCACCACCACCACCTATCACTACCACCCTCAACCTCACCCTCCTCACTGCTCTCATCACCATCCTCACCCTTACCCCACTACCACTACCACAGTCATCCTCACCCTCACCCTCCTCACTGCCCTTACCTTCTTCAGTGCCCTCACCACCATTACCACCACCACTACCAACACCACCACAACCACAGTCATCCTCATCCTCACCCTCACCTTCCTCACCACCACCTTAGGAGGATCATCACCTTTTCTGAGCTCTGATCCCGGCGCATCTCTCTGCCTCACTCGCTTCTCCCACCTGCCCGCTCCCTGACCACCGTTCCATCCTTCTGCCCACAGCTCTGCCTGTAGACTGAGGAGAGGATTTATTTGCATGTGTACTTCAGGAGCTTTGCTTTTCTCTGACTTAAGAAAGGATGACTGATCTGTGATCATTTGCTTTATAAATAACGAGATGATGATTAGTTTGACTCATTCAGTTTGAAGCAGTTGCTATCCTTTTGCAGAGTTTGATTCTCTGTGATTATACTCAGTCTCTGCTGCTGCTGCTGCTCTGAAGAGCAGGAGCGTTTCCAGAAAGCGTCTTCTCTTCTCCACTCAGGCCTTTCTTCTTCCCGTTGGCCTTGTGGCCGCCAGTCCACCCCAGGGACAGGTTCCCATGTTGTCTCAGGACCGTGATGGCTCCATGGCTGAAAAAAATGGTCTTCCCTGGGATCAAGCTGTTTGGGGCCAGGCCTGATGCAAACTGTAAAGAATGTTTTTCCACTTACTTGCTCCCCACCAAACCTGCTTTCAGAAAGGGATCAGATACACCTGTAGGGCGAGGTGGCAATGCCAGGTTAGTAGTGGAGCAGATCAAAGAAATGGAACTTCTGTTTGAAGAAACACGATGGCATGGGGGCAGGGGTCACCTCCTCTGATTACTCTCAAAGGCCACTGATAGGCATTTCCGTATCTGCATCCTAAGCCCCTCTTTTCCCTTCCCTCTCCCCACCTGCCCTTTTTTTGAGACCCAGCTCGAAGGCCGTCTCTCCAGGAAGCAATCCTGACTCCCTGTGCCTGGGCACCTGGTGTCAACAGCCTCTGCTTAGCATGCACCCCTTCTCCCTGCTCCCCTCCCCCCACCCCTGGACTATCAGCTTCTCAGCAGCAGCAGATCCTGCTCACAGCCCTGGTTGTCTCCCTGGCATCTGGCACCATGGGATTCAGGAAATGCTTTTGGATAAAAGTGAATTGTAGTTCTATTTGCTGTTTGAAGAGGGCAATGTTTTTAAACATGGGGAACATGAGAACGTTTTTCCAAAATAAGTGAGTGGTTGTTCATTCTCTTCTCTGTGAGTTCCCTTATTCCTGGATCCCAAACCTGAAGCTATACCAGGAGGTAGGATAATCTATATAATAAAAGCCCAAGCAACCGTTATGGTGAAACGACCAGAATGACCAGTCGTTATGATGCGTACTGACCACCAGGGGGCAGATGCTCAACAAAGCAGCTGCCCCCTTGTGGTCAGTGCACTCCCACAGGGGGAGTGCCGATCAACCAGAAGCCAGGCTGACAGCTGGCAAGTGCAGCAGCGGTGGCGGTGGCAGGAGCACTAAGTAGCAGTGAGCTGAGTGGTAGGGAGCAGCGAGCAGGCAGGCATTAAGAAATGAGGGGTCCCAGATTGCGAAAGGGCGCAGGCTGGGCTGAGAGACACACACACCTTACCTCTCCCCTCCCCCGCCCCAGTGCACGAAATTCATGCACTGGGTCTCTAGTTTTTTGTTGTGTTTTTTTTTAAAAAAGAATAAAACACTTAGATGATTCTTGTTAAGGGTACAGTTAGCTGTGTTTACTTTCATGGCAAATGCCATTTGCTTTGAGCAACTGTTCAGATTCAGACGGCAGCATATGGATATGCGCAGGAGGGAGGGGAGCTGTCTCTCTTGGTCAGCTGGGTCAGCGCTGGGCTCAGCTGGAGGTGGGCTGCACGAGCCCAGAGCCTTTCCATCCAGCAGGGCAGCGCAGGCACAGGTTGGAGCAGGCTGATGAATGGATTGAATATGGTGAAAAAGGTGATCCCATCTGCCTTGCGTTTGAACCTATGGTTTCTGTATTGGTTCCTTCTCGGTCTGTCCTCTAGTCCATGTGTGTGCTGTGGAGAGACACCGATTTTTGTCTTTTGTTTGGGGAGTGTTAAAAATTACAACAGCCCAGTCTTTCTTCCAGCATTCTCCTTTTAGTTCCTCCTGCCTGAGGAAGAGCTTCCTTTTGCTTTGTGTGTCCCTTACTGCTGCTGCGGCGCTTGCTATCTCTATTTGTGAACATTGGGCTTGTAGACATCAGGGTGTAGCAATGGCCTCCATTGGCTCATGGGCAGCTCCTCTTCCCTGGACAGACAGGAAGGAAGAACTGCAGATAATTGCTGTTCCTTTTACATGTTATTTATTTATTATTTATTTGATTTATCTTTATTATTGAAAGTACTAGGGGCCTGGTGCACAAAAATTTGTGCACTCGGAAGGTCCCTCAGCCCAGCCTGTGCCCTCTCACAGTCTGGAACCCCTCTGGGGATGTCCACCTGCTGGCGTGACTGGCCAGCCTGGGTGAGGGGCTGATGGTTGTTTGCAGGCTGGCCAAACAACCCAGTGGGGACCCTGACCCCATGGGGGTGTGGACCGCCTGGGTGAGGGGCTGAGGGCCGTTTACAGGCTGCCAACAGCCTCTTCAGGTTTTGGGTCCCTACTGGGCTACCTGACCAGCCTGGGAAAGGGGCTGATGGCTGTTTGCAGGCTGCCCACAGTCCCTTCAGGTTTTGGGTCCCTACTGGGCTACCTGACCAGCCTGGGTGAGGGGCTGATGGCTGTTTGCAGGCTGGCCAAGCCCCCCAGTGGTGTACCTCACCCCATTGGGGTGTGGCCAGCCTGGGTGACGGGCTGAGGGGTGTTTTCAGACTTTCAGGCTGCTCACAGCTCCCATTGACCCAATGTCCCAGCAAGGCTGGCTGGAAGCAGGTTTCTGGGGTTTATTTATCTTCTGTAATTGATGCACTGTTCCTTTAAGGTGAGGTCTAGTAACGAAACCTCCTCTCTGCTTCACCTCATGGCTTCTACACTGTTACCCTTAGTAGTCAGGCCAGGCATACTATTTCCTTCAGCTGCAGACACTTCTATGATTGATACTTTGTTGCAAATATGTTTTGCCTGGAGCCAGGATCAGCCGAGCGGGCCGCAAACAGTTTCATTTTCACTCCTTCTGCAATGGAAGCTGCCGTTTACTCAGCTCCATGAGTGCCGGCCTCCATGTTGGCTGAGTTAATTTGCATACAGTTGCTCTGATTGGCGGATGGGCATGGCTTAGGCGTCCTGAAGAAATGGTCAATTTCAATATTACACTTTTATTAGTTTAGATTGCAGATGTGCCCTTTTAGCCCCCATTGACTCCCTGCAACCTGCTCCCAGCTCACCTCTCGCCCCAGGCCTTCACCACACTATTGTGTGTCCATGGGTTATATACATGTGCATATAAGTTCCTTGGTTGAACTCCCCCCACCCTCTTCCCTCTGTGATTCATCAGCCTCTTCCAATTGTACACGTCTCTGAATCTATTTTATTCGTCAGTTTATTTTGTTTTTTTTTTAGATTCCACATAGAAGTGAGATCATATGATACTTTTCTTTCTCTGACTGGCTTGTTTCACTTGGCATAATACTCTCCCTCCATGCTGTCTCAAAGAACATGAGATCCTTCTTTTTTCATAGCTGCATTGTGTATTCCATTGTGTAAATATACCAAGTCTTTTTATCCACTCATCTACTGATGCACACTTGGTCTATTTCTAGGTCTTAACTATTGTAAATTGTGCTGCTATGAAGACAGGGGTGCACACATTCTTTCTGATTGGTGTTTCGGGTTTCTTAGGATATATTCCTACAAGTGGGATCACTGGGTCAAATGGCAGTTCCATATTTAATGTTTTGAAGAAATGCCATACTGTTCTCCACAGTGGCTGCACCAGTCTGCATTCTGAGGGTTCCCTTTTCTCCACATCCTCGCCAGCACGTGTCATTTGCTGATTTGTTGATGGTACCCATTCTGGCAGGTATGAGGTGGTACCTCACTGTGGCTTTGATTTGCATCTTGCTGATTATTAGTAATTTTGAGCACTTTTTCATATGCCTCTTGGCCTTCTGTATGTCCACTTGGCCTTCTGTAGGTCCACTGTATGTCTATTCAGGTTCTTTGCCCCTTTTTAATTGGATTATTTGTCTTCCTTTTGTTAAGTTGTGTGAGTTCTTTATGTATTTTGGAAATTAACCCCTTATCAGATGTATCACTGTCAAATAATATCTTCTTTATGACATCATTTTAATGATCAAACTTTTATCCTAGTTTCTTGATCTTTGAAAAAGTTAATCTAGCAATATCTACTATCACTGTCTTTCTCCAAGGGACATTGTAAGGATAATTAGGGGACAGGTAAGTGAAGTGTTTTGAACTCAGTGGAAAGGAGAAGGTATCAGGCTCAAAGGCAGCAGTTCTCAGCCTGTGTGTCACAGTCCCTTTGGTGGTCGAATGACCCTTTCACAGGAGTCGCCTAAGACCATCCTGCACATCACATATTTACATTACGATTCATCACAGTAGCAACATTACAGTTATGAAGTAGCAACGAAAATAATTTTGTGGTTGGGTCACAACAGGAGGAGCTGTATTTAAAAGGCCAGAAGGTTGAGAACCACTGCTCAAAGGTGTTGCTGCTATTTAGTTACATACTGTTACCATATGGTCAAGATGACATTAATATTGGAAGTGACAGTAAGATCACATTTGAACATCTATTCCTGCTTCACTGGCACAGTTGCCTTTTGCCTGAGTCCTGCAGCATACTTCAATATGTAGATTAAAACAAATCAATTGAAATGACCAGGAAGTTTTTACTGCATTTTTATTGTTCATTTTTTATTTCTAAAAATAAGTGTTTTTTTGAAAGGAGTTTATTAAAAAGCGTCATTTTCTGGACTGTTATACATCTGCAATAAATAATAAATAACGTTGTAGCAGTTGGCTGCCTCCACTTTCATGCAAAATGGATGAATGCATTTGGTGACATACATTTGAAGACTGTAGTTCTTGTAATTTTCACAGAAATCAGTAACAACTTTACAGATGACGGAAATTTTACCATCTGCTAGTAACAAAGAAACACAGCTCGTGACACGGGGCTCCGACTGAGTCTAGTGTGTGTAGTGGCGTGCCAGGACTCAGAATTCTCCATCGCTTCAGTCTCCAGTGAGGCTGGCCTGTCAGCCTGTCATGGGAAAGGCTCGCTAAGTGAAATAAGCCAGTCAGAGACAGACAAATACTGTATGATCTCGCTTGTATGCGGGACCTAATGAACAAAATAAACTGCCGAACAACAATAAAAACAAAGCAAATGGCATGGTCCTCACGTTGTTTGAACCCAGAGGAGGGAAGAGGGCTGAGTGTTCATGGCAACAGATCAAAAGAAAGGCATCCTCTAGGACTACGGATGCCTGTGCAGATTTCACCTGTAACTAGTGGGTCTGTGGACTTGCTGTCGAGAAGATACTGTCTTTAGGAGTCAAAATGTTTAGCACTGGAAGAAGAGATCAAAGTTCGGATGCTGAGGGAGAGGTGGGGATGGCAAGTCCAGGCTTCCATGTGCAATGACCGTTGCTTTAAGCAGGTGGCATTATAGCTGCCTAGGCCTGACACGGCACGTGGGGGTGGGTTCTAGTGGAAGATGAGGGTGGGTGGCTTGGGAAGAGCTGAATGCTCAGTGACCACCGGGCTGCTTACTGAGGGAGGAGATGAGATGCCACTGGAGAGGAAGGCGCTGAGGAAGAGTTGCCTCTCCTCTTGGGGGACGATTCTGGTCATTTGGTTTTCATCTGATGGTGTGGAGGGTACTGCATGACTAAGCATTGTGGTGGTCCCATAAAAGATGGTCCATGCAGCCCTAGCTGGGTGGCTCCGTTGGTTGGAGTGTCATCCCATGCACCCAAAAGATTGCAGGTTCCATCCCTGGTCAGGGTACATACGGGAAGACAGCCAATCGAAGTTTCTCTCTCTCATTGATGTTTCTCTCCCTCTCTCCCCTTCCCTTCTCCCCCACACTCCCGCCCCCCTCCCACCATCACCTAAGAGTCAGTAAAAACGCCCTGGAGTGAGGATCTTTTAAAAATTAAGAAAAAAGAAGATGGCCAGTGCATTTTGTTGGTATATCATGTACAGGTGGTCCTGAGGATGTTCATCCTTTTTAGTATTAGAAGGCACAGGCTGGGTATACAGGCAGGACCCCATCAGAGAACTTTAGCTAGCTGCGGTCTGCACCCTGGGGTGCTTTTGGTTACCTTCCAGCTAAAAGGGGCTGGGGAGTGAGGCAGATCTTGTTCAGGAGGAGCAGCTTCCTCTCCACCTCTCACTTCACATCGGGAAGTGATCCTTTCCCCTAACCCTAGAGATGCAGTGAGTCTGGTATCTGCCTAGTTGGTTTTGGCTTTCCCCCTGGTGCCTTCGTCTTCAGCATGTAAGCCAGGTTGCTAATAGGTGGGGTTAATCAATTTGTTTTCATTGCTACACTCCGCATGGTCCCCCTTTTCTTATTACGCCTCCTTTTTGGGTTCCCTTTGCACCCTGACCCTGATGTCCTTGTGCCCTCTGCTTGGCCCTCGGGGGCAAAAAGCAGACAAGCTCATGCACGCTAAGATACAAGGGCTGGCCAGGTTTCAATGTTTTCCCTTCTGTGGTGTCTGCATTTCTTACAGGGGTGAAGACATCTTAAACCAGAGGAGCGACTCTCTAGTGGTGGAATTTCAGTCGTCAACCAGCCGATGCAGGAGGTATTATTTGGGGCATGGGGGCCTTCTCAGGAGCCCCAAATCATCCTAAATGACCACCTGCCTGCTCCATGTCACCTGTGGTCATAGCACACATCACACCTTTCTTCTGTGTTTGGTTGGTTTGACCTGGCTGAGGACAGCAAGTATATTTGTGGGGGTCTGTGTGCATGGAGGTCGCATAGTAGGGGCCTCCCGGGTGTCTGTAGGCACCAGCCAGGGAGGAAGGTGATGCATGCAATGCAAGCTTTCTGTTTCTTACCGCAAATGCTGGTTTTGGTCCAAAAGTTAGTGAGTTCCGAGTGAAACTGAAATTCTCTTGGCTGAAGCCCACATCGTGTCCATCCACAGCATGAGTCACGTGTCCTTAGGGAAATCTCCATTGGAAACCGTGGAATGTTCGTGAAAGCTGGGGTGTCACGTTGTGCCTCTCCATGGCAGGGCATGGCCGTGTGTCCTCTCCTTTGACCGGGAAGCCTGGTTCTGTGAGAGTGTCGTCGTCATCCTGGGCCTCCCCATGCCATTCCTTGCCACCAGGGCCACCCCAGGGAGGGCTTGGGGATGGACGTAGGGGCTGTGGGCCTCTTAGTTGGTCAGGCTGTGGCTGCAGTCTCTTTTGTATGAAGGTTGGACTCCCAAATCTAATAACTTTGAGTAAATTATTAAGAATGAATTAAAATGCTA
The DNA here is from genome assembly GCA_004026665.1 of Murina feae. Classification (NCBI taxonomy): domain Eukaryota; kingdom Metazoa; phylum Chordata; class Mammalia; order Chiroptera; family Vespertilionidae; genus Murina; species Murina feae. The sequence continues at coordinate 181,355 of PVJC01000044.1, read as the reverse complement.
AGGGGCTACATGTTCTGTGTGTGCGTGTGTGTGTGTGTGTGTGTGTGTGTGTTTCAACATCCCTCACTCTTACATGTAAATGCAGGGCCCTAGGTGCTCTCATAGCCTTGCCCAGGGCATTTCTAGTATCACCATGGAGACAGCGAATTTAAAGTATATTCTGGCCACATGGGCAGAGCTGGGAGGATAAGCAATATATATATTTTATGATTATTTTATTTCTGCCCTCTACAGCTACATAACACAGATATTCTCTCTTTTACTTAAGTTAACAGTTTAACTGAAAAAGGTTGTCCTTACTGTTTTCATGCGCTTCTTTGGACCCACGGATCCTTTCATTATTAATAGTTATTAACAGTATTTGCTGGCTATGCATTGGACTGGGGCACCGAAAGCCACTGCAAAGCCCTCTTTATAGACTGTCTTCACACTTAAACATGTACCCCACACCGTGAAACACCCCTGCTCTGCAGTGAAGGTGGGGGGTTGGGAGGGGGAGAGACCAAGCCTGTGTATTTTGTCATCACGTCACTGAATAGGGGAGACCCACAGTCCATAGGTAGTTGTCCTGCTCCAGCTTGAGCATCTGCCCGCACTGGACCAAGCAGGAACACTATGCAAAACGAGGACAAGGTCACTTAACCGAAATGCTTCTGCGAGGAGATGAAGACAGTGCTCACTTTGAGGGACACACAGGTTTCTTTACAACCCACAGTGTTAGCGCTGTGCCTGCGCCAGGCTGGGTTTCCTTATCTGGTGAGCTGAAACAAACAAGCATGCTGCCTCCTTTCACTCCACGGGCCCCTTCCTCATCATTGGTTACTTTAGGCCTTTTCTTTTCTCCCCAGTAGGGGGAAGGAACACTATTTCTGTCTCAGTCCTCCCAGTTACCTGGTGTCTGGTCACTTCATAATTGCATTTTAGGAGAAGAGATATTAATTTTCTTCAACAAAAGGCCGGGTTCCTTGATGACACGCCGTAATTCAATTTCCGCTCTCCCTTCGTTGCCCGTTTCCCTTCCTCCTGGCACATTTTTCATAGTTAGGAGGAGGGATAGCATCAAATATATCAAAAGGAAGAATTGATTCAGCCCTCGTTTGATGACTTGACTGATTAACAGACATCAGAAGGAGGCTCGCAACTGTGAAAGCCACTGCGGCCTGGAGTTTAACAGCTGTTTAGGGAGCCCGTTAATGAAAGAATCACTGCAGAAACACAGCCACGCAAAAAAAAAAAAAAAAAAGGAAGGAAGGAAAATATAGGAGCATGCCCACATAATACCAGGGGACCCTGTCATAGGAGGAAGTGTGCTCGTGATTTCTATTTACACATTGCAATAATTACCGTCTGCCTTAAGATTACTCTCAGCCTCCTCCTGTCAAAGTTGCTTAGACAGTTCCCCTTTCACAGGGCATGCCGAGAGGCCTAGCGCTGGCTGGGACTTGTCCTCGGGACTTTTCTCCTTCCCAAGACTGTAATTATCCGACACCCGAGCCCGCACTGCTTGGTTAGACTAGCTCCAACCGCATCCATGTTCTTGTCATCACCATTTGTCCGTGAACCAGACTTCTGCACTTGGGTGAATGTCGTGCTGGACTTTCGCCTTTAGTTTCTGTGTGTAGTTACTCTCTTCTCTTTCTCCCGATGCAGTGTCTATGAACCAGATAGAAATGTGTTACGGAGGAAGGAACGAGAAAGGAGAAATCAGGAGACTCAGCAGGATGATGGCACATTTAATTCCAGTTATTCCCTCTTCAGTGAACCCTACAAGGTAGATGGTTTTCCATTGTTTGTCCCCACCCCTCGCTCACCAGCACCTCTAACCCCGGGATGACAGTCTTGACCAGAAGAGTGACCAAAACCAAATTCCCGTTAGTTTTCTGCGTGGTCAGCTGAGGGAAGGCAACCTCGCCACTACGAGTGGGGGTCTCCCCCTCAAAACCTTGGTGTCAGTATTGAGATCTGCTTGCTCTAATTTTTGTCAGTAAATATATGTCATCTCTGCATTGATTTTCAAAGTCAATGCCATTTGTTATGTTCTCTAAGGTGTTAGGAAACAAACACCATTGAGAGAGGTTGGATTACACATCCGTCACACGTGGATCATGCTGGTTCCAGGGGTACCTGATAGGGCTAAGAAGAAGCCGTTGGCTTGGTTTTCCTTTACACCAAAGGCCAGAAATGTAACCACTCTTCTGAAATGGAATGTCATCCCAGTATCTCAGGCCGCATGGAGCTTGTGTAGTTTAGGCCCGTAGCTTCTTGCACCTGTAGCCTCTGTTCATTTAAACTTCATTCTCACTTCCTCCACCTGCCGCTCTGGGTTTCTGACAAGAATAATTACATAGTTAGAAACTGGAAAGAGAACAGCGTGAGCCAAATCTGAATTTTTAAGAAAAGCTTCCAGTGGGACTACAAAAAGGAAGAAGTCCCCTCAGTGGGACCATGGTGTGGAGGTGCAGGAGTGCCGTTTGCACGTCCTCAGCGGCCGCGCAGGCCCCGGGACAGGTGCCTGTGTGCAGCCGCGGCCCTGGCCGGCTCTCGGGGTCTCGTGTGCAGCGAGTGCGGACGGCCTTCTTCAGAGAGGACGGCTTAGATTTCACCTCCAGCTCGCGTTCTGTGAGGCAGCCCGGGCTCTGTGGCCGATGACGGCACCTCACCGTCGTTTGCCGGGTTCCCACTGTCCCTAACAACAGGTTGTGCTTTTTCTTTCTCCAGACTAACAAGGGGGACGAGCTCTCCAACCGGATCCAGAATACGTTAGGCAATTACGACGAAATGAAGGACTTTTTAACCGATAGATCTAATCAGAGTCATCTCGTTGGCGTTCCCAAACCTGGGGTTCCTCAGGCTGCTGGGAACAAGATTGAGGAGCATTTTGTTGCAGAGTCAAGAGCCCAGCCTCAGGCCTCCTCTGTGTGCAGCACTGCATCTTCCACACCAGCAGCTGTCCCCGTGCAGCAGAGTAAGAGGGGCACCATGGGCTGGCAGAAGGCTGGGCACCCGCCTCCCGACGGCCCACAGAGAGCAAGTAAGCGTGGACACCGGTTGACGGATCTGACCAGATCTGCACCTCCAAAGAACCCCAATCAGAAGCCTAACCACTGTGTGTCCAGCCCCTCACCCTCACCCCCCTCTCCTTCTTCTTCCAACTCAGCACAACAGAGCTCCCTCAGGACCTTGCTTGGAGATGGCGCTGGCAGGCAGCAGCCACGGGCCAAACAGGTGTGCAATGTGGAGGTGGGTTTTCAGAACCAGGAAAGACCACCCGCTATGGCAGCCAAGCACAGCGGCAGTGGACACTGTGTTCAGAACTTTCCTCCATCCCTGGCTTCCAAACCCAGCCTGGTCCAGCAGAAACCGACTGCATATGTGCGGCCGATGGATGGCCAAGATCAGGCTCCCGATGAGTCTCCGAAGCTTAAGTCGTCCACGGAAACCAGCGTGCACTGCACGTCATACAGGGGCGTCCCGGCCGCCAAGCCAGAGTCCACCAGAACCAGGACCAAGCTGTCCAAGTTCAGTATCCCCAAGCCATCAGAGGTGAGTCTTTTCTCATGGCTACTGCGGGCATCTGTGTGGTTCTGCACGTTCACCTGACCACTGAGAATTCAGTGCCCAGGTTTCTTTATTTCAGTGCGTGTGGCTGCCTTCACGTGGTAGGATTTGTAGCAGTTGGTAAGGGAGGATGTATGCATGAGTAATGCTTTCTTACCATCTCAAACAGATTACAGGCAGACTTTTTAAGCTCCAACCAATGTAGTTGTATGTGTGTCTCTGTTAGTTCAGGAAGGAATATCTCCTTAAATGCAGTTCAGAGCATAGTTTATAAACAAGCCAATATGATGGAGATGTTAAATACTAAAAAGGAAAGCACTTCACAAAGATTTTTGGTATGTAAAGAGGTTAATATTTATGTAAAATAGTTTAGATATTTAATATTTTGGTCAGTTTTGGAATGATCCAGGACAGACTTTACAAGGTAAACTTCTGAATGATTTTGAAAGTAATTGTTAAATGATTCAGTGCTGATTATGGTAAATATTCAGATGTCCCATCTTTATTATAATGTTTGAGACCCAGGTGCATTGGTGTTAATTAATAAAGTAAGGACTCTGTGTCCTATAAAAATTATTTTAGGCTATATGAAGAGAGCAAAATATTTTAGTTCAGATTCTCCTGGTTTGCATTGTGACTTTATTCAAATGTGAAGATTAGATGTATAGAACACGAGAATTTAAAACAAGCAAGTCACCTAGTCACACAGGGAGCAAAGAGACCATGACTAGTAACTTGAACAGAAATCTGGGTGGAAAAGGAAGTTTTGTTTTAGAGAAGCGTATCTCATGCTATATTTCTAATTGATGACAGTTGTCAAGAGCAGAGAAATAAGAAATATGACTGCACATGTTTTATTTTACTGTGATTAAGACGTAGTAACGGAAATAAATGTGAGTTCTGGAATGTTGCACTTAGAAACTGTTCAGGATTTTCTTTTCTTTTTGAAATATTCTTTTTTAAAGATAGAATAACACTGTGGCCAGACTAGTCTTTGTGTCTTAATTTGATCTCATAACCAAATGAAGCAGATGATTTAGCGTATCTTCTTGAATGCCCTACAATGCTGAGCTTAACCATTTCTGAACTATCAACTCAGAAAGCGCCATGCACCAGTTGGGAGGCCAATATATTACCTAATTAGACAAGACTTTTTTCTTTTACTTTGAGATGTTTACACAGGTTCTAATGAGGAAATTATACCAGGAATCAGTAACATCTTTTTAAAAAAATATATTTTATTGATTTTTTACAGAGAGGAAGGGAGAGGGATAAAGATTTAGAAACATCGATGAGAAAGGAACATCGATCAGCTGCCTCCTGCACACCCCCGGGGTACTGGGGATGTGGCAGCAACATACATGCCCTTGACCGGAATCGAACCTGGGACCTTTCAGTCCGCAGGCCGACGCTCTATCCACTGAGTCAAACCGATTAGGGCTCAGTAACATCTTTTGATAATTCATTTATGATGGACCCCAGAAAATGTTCATTAGAAATAAATAGAAAGAAAAATGTAACTTCTGCAAGCATTTGTGTTTTTTAAAAGTTTGTAGGAAACACACATAGATCCCACCTTACAAAATTGAATTCATTAAAGCTTTTTGATTTTTGTTATTACTATCAAATGACTCTGTAATGGCAACAAAACGCATGATGTATCCTTGAACAGAGGTGACGACAATCATCAGGAATCCCTTTATAATTTCAGTCCCAATTGATTCTTTGTTAAAATTATTTTTATGCACCAAAGAAGCTTGAGGTTTATTCTGTAATAATTTATTTATTTTGGAACCCACTGAGTTGACAGAGCTCTGGTTATAAGCCAGCGTTTGATCGCCAGTTCAGCCTTATGCAAGTAATTATATAGTTTGCCTTAGGTTTTGGGTATGTCATTAATAACGTGGACACTTTCAGGATGCCTTTGCAGGAGCCAGATTGAGAATGGCATACTGGACTGGTGCTCAGTAATCAGAGCAGCGGGAAAGGCCTGAGACAGAGTCAGCCCGACAGAAATTAGTGCTTTTATGCAGGAAGCGTTTCACTTCCCCCACGTGTAATGTCCTGTGCAGTCAGCTTCTTCCTAACATTCTATGCTGAACACTTCAAAGAGGGCAATCATTCACTGATAGAGAAGAGGTAAGAAAAGGTGTCGTTATAGGACAGAGTTGTAATCAGTGGGTTTTTTGGCGGGGGGTGAGGTGGGTGGAGATGCAGTCTTTATTTTAGTAGAAAGCACTGCATGTTATGGAAAATATGGTAATTTGAATCTTGTAATACTGCTATATTTAATCAACCCACTATCATACTAACGAAATGGCTGTTTCCAGTTAGTATCAGGGTGGTAGTTGTAAGTTACGTTTCCCCATCTTCAAACTCAAAGGCTTTTTTTGTTTGTTTCATTTTACATTATTCCAAAAAATTAAGAAATACCTTTTGGCAGGTATATCACTCATTATTTTTAGGGAATTCCATAAAATGCACAATCTTAACATTGAAACTGAAGAATTTTATCAAACCAATCAGATTTTACTTTTGAGAGACTATTTGCTTTTATTTTTTGTAGAGAATAAAATAATTTAAAAAAGTATCATCTATTAATAGTTGACTGTTCTCCAGTGAAGCAGAGAATGTGTTTTTTTAGGGAAATTGACAGAAGAAATGATCTGAATGGAACTTGTATCTTGACTATACTTTTTCGGGATGTTAGCTGTTGAGCAAGACTTAGGGCAGTGTGAAGAATTGGGGGCTAAAAGGAAGTGTTGGGTAAAAATGACCGACAGGGAAGGTGCAGGTATAGCTGTATGGTTTTGTATAGGCATATTCCCCATGAGAAAAATCAGGTCAAGGACTAGTTATGATTGATGTGAAAAATATTTTTTAAAAAGCTAAGATGTGGTCTCTGCCTCCAAGAAATCTACAGGAATTGAATGAATTAGGTGCTAGCACTTAGCTTTTTCTTTGTAACTTCTGTCACTTAAAGTCCAAAATAAATTTAAAAATCGTCTGTCTTGCCCTAGGAAAATTCTCTCACCTTCATAGTCCTTGTAGTAGAAAAACATTGTTATTTTTAACAATAGAGAATTGGCGACTCTATTTTCCCTGATTTCACGTTTGTAAATTCTTCATTCCTCCCTCACAACATCTGTACTCTGTCTGCTGCCGTGGTAAGTTATTTCTTATAATTCTTTAGTCTTCAATAATAGGTAATTAGTGTAGAAAAATTTAGTGCAATTTGATGTGGAAGTTAAAGACCTCAAGGGAATTCCTTAACCGATACACCTGCCTTCTGGCTGGTTTTTCCCAGCTCAGTTTTGTGTTTAATGAAAAACATGTTTTTGTTGTTATAGCTGCGTCTTTCACTCTTGATGCCACCCCTCATTAGGTGAGCCTTCCTTGGAGTATCACTTGGAAGGGTGACTACTGCTAGGTGAGAGTCAGAGAACCTCATGAATGACAGAAACGTGCATTCTAGAACGTTCTAGGGTCGGGCACACTAAATCTTACTTCCAATGGAAGTGAATGACTTTTTGTTTCACACACAAACACAAAATTAATGTTTTGCCCTTAACACGTAATTTAAGATTCAGATGATGGGGGGCTATAGAGGGCCAGATACAGGTTTTGTGGGGCCTAGAGATGACATTGTCTTGGTGGTGGGGGAATTCTCTCTAGGAAAAACAGAACAAAAAACACCTTCCTCCTGAAATTTTTACAAGGGCCCCCTGGGGCTTGGAGAAACTTCTGCTCAGGAGACCCTGGTGCTGATGTGCCACCAGCTTTTCAGTCTGTCTTTGGCTCATGGAATAATAAAAAATTATTATTTAACTGATAACTTTAGGTGTGAAAAGAGGGCTTTATATTTGCTTCAAGCTTTGTGGAACTTAAAAATAATGTCTAATGCCAGGTGATGTAGAAAATGAGACAACAGTGTGAAAAGTCTAGTCTGCAGTGCTCTTGAGACATCAGGTGGCCTCACAGGCTCTGAAACTGTTCGGCGAGATCAGTTCAGCAGCGGTACTCCAAAACACACGGGCCAGGCTCGCCAGCTGTTAATTTAATAGGGAGATGTGGGCCGAAACTGCTCGTGCAGAGGCTCCCGTGGCTGAAAATGGAAGCACTTGAAAAGGCAGGGAAGGAGGGAAACCAGGAGAGAAACACCTAAAGGAGAAAGTCAGTGAATCGACTGTGTGTTAGGAGTTTTAGAATTCACTGATAAGAACAGAGTAACCATTTTTGGTTGATCAGAATTTTATTTGTTAAGATAAGTAATTAAATAGCTTAAGACGTATTAGTTAATCACCGCATTTTCACAATGGGCATTTTAAAATCACCATTTGTACCATGAATAAGAGCAGAAAGATAAAGTACCGTGATTCTACAAAATAGCTTCCTAGAAAAGCAATTAAGTGATTTTTTTTTAAGTTCACAGAAGATAAATGGTGTGGGCTTCCTATTTCCTGTCACTCTTGGCTACCTTTGTAAGAAAATGGATTTCTTCCACATTAAAGTCGGCAGCAGCCTGTCGGGAGGAAAAAGGCATCTGCAGAGCAATGTGTGCATTCCATACTCATGCCAGTGTAAAGTTCTTCATTCCCTTTGAGCTGCCTGGTGTTTTCACATCGGCCATGCTGCTCTGTCGCTCACGATGAAATGAGGGTGAGGGCCAGCCTGGAGACTCAGTTTCCCTGTCGATTATGGACTCGTCCTCCCCATACCCCTGGTCGCCGTTCCCCTTCACTCACAGACAGAAGCCACGTCCTGCGGGACGCTGTGACTTAGCAACAGCACCGATAGTTACACTGCGTGCCTCCTGTCCTATAATGCACGTCCTCCCTTCTCTTACTGAGAGGACAGCTTGTACCCTGTAGACTGAGAAGAGTGAAGACACAAAACTTTGATCTCAGGTGTAGAATGAAAGCTTCTGTTTTCCGAATTGTAGAAGGGTCATTCTGAAGGTCATCGTGAGGGCTGGCAAGTGCACATGTTGCCGTGTTTTTTGGTACCTCTATGTTTAGTCACTGGGGCTCTAAAAGATAAAGCACTTACTCACTTAAAAATTTGAAGAATGCATATTAAATGTGCTCTGTTCCACCCCCTTTCTCGAGCTTCTTTAGCGTCCTAGCTGTAAGGTAGGAGACGGCTCCCGGGAGGCGTTGAGGAGAGAACCGGCCCCCAGGCGAGGCTGGAAGCAAGCCCCACCCCATTTTTCCTGTACATTTTCTCAGTTCTCATAAAGCTCTCTCGCTCAGAAAGCATCCGGACAGATTATAGCTGTTTTCCCTTAAACTGAAACCTTGTGTGTGGACTCCAGCCCTGCGGCTAATCAAGAGCCTGAGATCTCTGTGTTTGGAGCCACTTGCAAAGATGACCTTTGACTCAGCATCGCTCCCACCCTGGAAACGTGTCACTGGACAGCCCAGTGAGAAAAGCCTCTTTTTTTTTTTTTTTTTTTTGTAGTTTATCCTTTCTTGGTTGGAAATCGTGTGTGAGCACAGTGGGAGGACCGCTGCAACGCAGACCAGCCGGGACTGGGCTCACATCCTGGCTGTACCTCCCACGTGGGTGGGAGCAAGTCGTTTAACAGCCAGGCCTCCATGTTCTCACGTGTGAAGGGGAGAAAAGGATAATATGTTGCTTGGCAGAGTTATTGGAGGTGTAGATGAGGCAAAGTATGTAACTTGCTTAGAAGCACACAGATAATATAGTAAGCATTTGGGAAATGTTGGCTATGTTATTCTTACTAGTAATACCTCTGAAACAGCAACAGCAAACAAAACATGGAGCTGGGGTACTGTTGGAAGTGGTTTTGTGTGCACGCGAGAGACAGAGATGGGGTGGCAAGGGAAAGAAAAATGAAATTCTGGAAGTTCTTTTGTGTTTGTTAGATATAACTGAAGCCTTATGATTCTGGATTACTCTAGCAAAGCCTGAGTATCCTGCATCTCCCCCATTTAATGCTTGGCCCCCTGCGATTTTATGACGAGGCTGAGATAGAATTCTCTCTCTGGGTAGCTGGCTTTTCTGAGCAGTCCTCTCTATGGAACATGTCACACTTAAGCAATACCTCCAGTTAAATGAAATACAGAATCAATAAGATGTGAGCTGAGGAAAAATGTTAACTGGAAAATGTTAACCTCATTTTAACTGGATGACCTTTGTAAACACTCTATTTCCATGGCACAATTCAATGCAGTAGTATCCATGGCATTCTTATATACTTAATACCTTAATATGTCACACTGCTGAGACAGTGACTGACGCATAGCAAGCACTCAGTGAAATCCACAGTGATCATAACTCATAAAAATTAGTATAATTATGTTAGCTCTGTTAGCTTCACACTTACCTTCTATTGGGCTCGACTCTAGATGCTTCGAGAGCTCGGGATCCAGAAATTGAGGTGAGGTGGATGAATTTCACTAAAATCTGAGTGTCTCAGAGGCAAGGATTTTCCTTCTGTTTTTACTGCTTAGTTTCCTGAAGCCTCCCTAAATGTGCCTGGCGCAGAGTTGCTGCTCAGTACACACATCGCTGGTTACATAGCCTCCATTAATTAATAGTGCTCCGTTAATTAAAGGGTATGAGTGAAAAAAGACACTCCCCTCCAGTCACTGACCCCACTCCTTGGGGCCTCGGTAATTCCTGCCACACCTCTCTGGGAAGAGAGGAGCCATACCCTCCTCACCTGTAACTTACAGCTGCTGTCACAGAGAGAAACGGGACCACACTTACTGATGTGTGTGAGCCGAGCCCCTGTGGGATAAGCTGGGCGCTCTATGCTGACCTCAGAAACCCGGCTACCAGGCAGCAGCTCTGCCAGCGATGCCGTGCGCTCTGCCTCGTTTTCCTGGTTCTCTGCTCTGTGTTCATGAGCAGCCTCCCTGGCTCAGGGCAGCGGGTCCAGTGCTGCATGTCTGTGCTGCCGCAGCCGCTGTGTTCTCTGGCCACATGGCATGTGCTGCAGCAAAAGGAGGCCGTGGGAACAGGGAGCTGGATGAGGTGAACAGGAGCGGGAGGGCTGGGCCCAGGCCTTCATAACTTTGTGCCCCGTGAATGACATTGCGATGGCCTTGAAAGAGCCTGGAGTCCATGGAGTTCTTAGAGGCCCCCCGCGATTCCGGCGGGTCCTGAATACCAGAAGGTCCCTGGGGCCTTTTTCTCTGCATGTCGTTGTGGGCTGCACTGATCCCGTTTCTGTCACGGTGTCTGTTTCACTCACTCATGGTAATGCATTGTTTCATAATTGATGCGAACATAACCCACATCTTTATCCAGAGCTCTGTTTACCTGTGTGCTTCAGAAATGTCGCTGGTGACATAGCCTTGGGGTCCACAAAGCCCTTGGCCTGACTTTAATACACAGTAAATGGTTGACCCCTTATCTCTGCGACAGAAAGGTGAACAGCGGAAAATAAATGGATGCACTCGGCTATTTTTGCAAGCCCTGAAAACAAACAAAGGCCAGCCGCTTCTCCCTCCCCCGTTCTAAAATGCCTTGTAAGGTCTCATGGGGAGCATCGGTGATGGGAGGCTTGGCTCTCTGTGGCATCTCCATCAGGTCCCTTCCGGCCTGTGTTCACCCACAGCGAGGAGGGAACCTCGACCCTCCTGGAGCACCTTCCCCTCTCAGGTGGCTCTCACCTTTCCTCATGTCGCCCTGCAAGTCAACATTTCCATCTCTTACACTTCTCAGCTTTAGCTGTGCCCACTGGGATTTCAGTGTTGGCCGTGTCAGTTTCGTTGCCCACTGTGTGCCTCTGACAGTCCCTCACACACCCCAGTTACAGTGCATTTAAGCATGAGTTTTCAGAGTAGCCTTCCTTGCTTCATCACAGTCTATTTAAATCACTCCTTTACCATTTGATTTTTAGCATTTTTATAATCTCTGATAAGCATTCTGGAATAAGTAAAAAGCAGGGCAGACTAAAGGGGGTTGGGGACGCCCATGGGGTTCCAGGGTGGGGAGCCAGTTGCAATATTGAAAAGGGAGGTCAGCATAATGCTCATTAGACAGTAGGATTTGAGCAGGAATAAAGTGAGGCTAGGACATGAGGGAGTTGATTGGGGCATCTGGCAAAAGGAAACCTCAGGTAGTGTGGAGGGGTTGCTAGAGCAGAGGCCTAAGCTCGCCCTGGCACAGCAGCAAGGCGTGTACTGGCATGGAGAGCACGAGGAGGGGCACAGAGAGGCCCCCACACCCTGAATGAACTTCCATGTAAATTTTGTGCAGATATGATACGTTCCAGGGAAAAATGTTAGCCATCTAATTTATAATTCCAAAAAGGAACAAAAGGTTTTCTTGTATAATCTTTCGTGAATTTTGTTCATGTTCTTTACCCATTTATTTGTTGAAGTGTTTATATGTTTTCTTACTGAGTTATAAGCTCTTAATTAAATATTAAGCAAATTGACCTTTCTTAACTATTATAAGCAATTTTCCCAGTTAGTTGACTAACCTTTGTTTATAATAGAGAAATTAAATTTTGTATCTCTTTTGAGCTCTTCCTTTGTAATTATGGTTACAAATATCATATATATGTGTGTTTCCTAATTAATAAAAGGCTAATATGCAAATTGACCCAACAATGGAACGACCAGTCACTATGACAAGCACTGACCACCAGGGGGCAGATGCTCACTGCAGGAGCTGTCCTCTGGTGGTTAGTGTGTTTCCTCAGGTAGAACACTGCTCAGCCAGAAGCCCCGAGTCAGGCTCATGGCTGGTGAGCATAGCGGCGGTGGGAGCCTTTCCTATTTCCGAGGCAGTGCTAAGATGTACGACTGTGGGCTTAGGTCCACTCCCCACCTAAGCCATCTGTCAGACATCTCCCAAGGGCTCCTGGGCTGTGAGAGGGCGCAGGTGGGGCTGAGGGACAGCTCCTCCTTCCCCTACCCCAAGTGCATGAATTTCATGCACCGATCCCCTAATATATCTGTTAAGTCTAACATATGAAACCATAAAGAATTAGATGAAAAGTTTTCTATCTGGAATTTATTTTGATATGTTGTCTTTACTTGCTTATTTTTTCAAATAGTTGAAACTCAGCTTAAATGATTAATTAGTTATCTTTTCTTTCTAATTTTAGTAAGAAAGAAGATAAATACTTCTTCATGGAATTGTGGTGTAGCGATAGGTAGGGATCCTATAATACAATTTCTTGTGAAACTAGAAATCTTAAATTGAAATGCTCCATCTTTTCTTCAAGGTTAAGTTCTGCACCTCTCTAGTTGGCTCCAGCCAGTGAAGAGCTTCCTTTCTTCTGTATTCCTATTGTGTAATGTTTGTTACATTATAATATGCCTTCTTTACTTCTCTTTGTGTGTGCTTGATCTCACAAATGTATTGTAAGCACTTTGAGGACAGAGTCCCCTTTCCATTCACATTTACACCGTCTTCTAGAATAGGGTCCTATTAGATCAGTACTGAATCATTTCCCCCCTGAGGTCTACACATTGAATTTCTTCATCTGAAAAATAGGAAGACAAACCTACCTCAGTGACAAAAACAAACAATAGAATGAAGTACAGGCATAGTATATAATCTGACCTGGGCTGCTCTCCTTCTACTTCCAAATTTCCTGCTAAGCATGTCATTTTCTTTCTTACTTTTCTCCCTTTGCTTATGCTCAGAGTTGCTTCCTTTCCTAGTTTGCCTGCCAGATTCTTCCCCCAAGGCTAGTTCCTCTTATAATGAAAATACTAATGCTTGGAAGGTAGAAAGTCGCCACTAGAGTTGCTCATTGTTAATACATTGGCACACTTTCCATCTGTATCCTTTGTATTTTCCCATTTACTCATTGTTTTCCTGTTAGCAGCTTACATGCTTACTTAAATAATTTAAATAACGGAGAAAAATAAAATTTAAAAATCAATTCAAATCTCGCCATTAAATCACAAATATAAGATGAACGTCATTCACAAATACCATTCTCTCTCTTTTTTCATCTCTTTTTCTTTCTTTATGTTTCTTTGGTTTCATCACATTTGGAGCCTCGCATGAGTTTTGATATATATTCCTCCCAAATGCCCATCATGTTACTTTTTATAGATGGTTTGCTCTTTCTGTTTCAATACCTAAAGAATGATTTCTTTAAATTTTGCAGTTTAACAAAATACGACTCAGTGTTGAGCATTTCCTAAAACATGGAGTGCTCTGTCAATCTTTCAGGCTCAGTTCATTCTTCTAGTTCAGAGGAATGTTTACATTGTATTTGCACACGTTGTTTGCACACACTGTTTTTGATTTGCCTCTGAAAGGACTTAACCTTTGCTTCGGATCATCTTTTTCTTTTGTATTATTTAGTTCCTTTCTAATTACTTTGATATGTATTTTTTCACCTGCACTCACTGCAATTTTCCTAAGCCTTTCCTTTATATCAGTGATTCCGTTTTTGGTGTCTATTCTGTTTCTTATTATCTGTAAATGTTTTTTTCATTATTTCAATCCCATGCTCATGCAGTGTTGTTTAAAAATGTGTATCCCCAATGACTACCTAAGTCATTCTAAGAACTTACATTTTAATTCTAATTTCTATTTAATTATGAGATTAATTTATTGTCATAATTGAGGGTTTTTTAAATGAAGAAGTTAAAAATCAGACTTTATTCACACTATTAAATTTTTCTTTTTAATGGGCCTTTTCCAGTACAAAACACCCAGAAAAAGAATCAGTATTAGCTATTAATTAGAGCTTGGTGCTGCCTAATATGATGGATTCCAAAAAGTGGCTTAAAAACAAGGCAGAAATTTATTTTTCTTTCATTAAAATCTGAGGTGGTAGATTGCTTTTTTCATTGGCATCCTATCATGGATCTGAGCTCTTTACACACACACACACACACACACACACAGTTGGCTCTGCCACTTATAGGAGTGTTATGCGTATCCACATGATCCTTTCGAGCCTGCAAGAGAAGGGAAGGGCATATCTTATCTTTTAAAGGTTCAATCTGGAAGGAAAACAAACCATATCCCTTATATCCTATTGGCCAGGAGAAGTCACCTGACTATCTTAGCTTCAAAGAAGGCGGAGATATGTGTCCATCTGTTATGTTGAGTCACTATGTGTCCAGATACACTTTTTTATTTTTATGGAAGGAGACATAAGTAGATGTTGAGGAAAAACCGAAGCTATAGCACCTATTACTTTATATCATTGGATATGTGATTAAGGGTTTATGTCATGCTTTTTGTGAGCCCCTCAATGGAGGGAATTATCTTCCCCATCCTTATTCTCTCAGTACCTGAGTTCAACATAGAGTGTGTTAATAGTTTTTTTTTGTTGAATTGTGGTTTTGAATTAAAATGACACAATGTGTGTAATTTTCTGAGTTTCTGAAAGAATGAAGTGTATAAATTCAGAAAGTGTTTTAGGACATTCTAGACATTTTTGACAAAAGAGAAAAGGCTCCCCTATTATATTACTCTAGTTTGAGAATTGTTCCTGAAATCAATGATAGCTACAAATGATAAGGATTTAGTGGAAGTAAGTATAGTACCTATAGCCATTATCGTAGACTCTTCTTACTCAGTATGAAAATGTCTTAGGATAATAAGTGGATTCCTATCTAAATTCATGAGTTCTCTTATGACATTTGGGTGAAGCCCGAAATGGATTAATCATTTTCTGATAAAATTTCTTAAGCTGTGATTTCTCTGGTGACCACATTTAATTAGATATTTAAAAACTGCTTATCTTTATACCAACAGGTTTTATGACTGCATTTTTCCCCCTGAGCTGTATTTCACAGATTAAATTGCTAGCAGAAGTAACTAAATAAATAATTTAGTAAACCATATCCTTAGATTAGAAATTAAAAGCATGTCCACTTTTTAAATGAAAGATAAATATTTGAGCTTAAATTTAAAGGACAGAGGTAGGCAAGATAGTATAAATATACATACATTCCAGTGAAAATAAATTCATTTTGTCCTTCCAAGTACTGTTGCCCTCCTCCCTCTCCCGTCAAGAAATTGCCTCTACTTCTTTTTAGTGGAAAAAGTTCCATTTAATCTGCAAAGGCTGAAACATTTTGTGCTAAGCTTCTGTAGGTTTTAATGAAGACTTTGGGTTACCTCCTTTTTTTAAAATTCCATACATTGCAGTAAGATTCTCCAACTCCCATGTAATAACCTCTGACTCAGCCCACTCACCCCCAAGTGTCGGAATGCAGAGGAGAGACTTGTTGGCCTTGTAAATGTTGAACTGTAGAGATTAATTTAATCTATTCTTTTAACAATTGGAAACCACAGAGATTGATCTGGAAACCCCAGATGACCTTTTGTGCAGACCAGAGCAAAAGAATTTCTGAGTTGCCTAAAGTACTAAAATCCAATCTGGAAGGAAGATCAACAGTTGTTCAGATTGCCTAAAACGTAAAGTTTGTAAAGGGTTTAATTTTTCTCAGTCTGTTCTATTTCCCTAGAGCACAGGAAGTTTTTAGAAGAGGCTCTTTTACCCTCCAGAAGTTTCCTTAGTTCCATCAAATTGGAAGTGAGATGATTTTTACCTTCCTCTCTTAATCCCTTCTCCAAACATATTTTTGTGGAAAAAATATATAGCATAAAATTGACCATCTTAACCATTTTTGAGTGCACAGTTCAGTAGTGTTAACATATATTCACATTGTTGTGCAACAATATTTCATAATTCTTGAGGGTTTTATTCCCTCCTAACTGAAGAGCACTGTAAATCCTGTTACATCTAATGCCTGTTTTTAAGTATTTTATTTTATTTATTTATTTTTTAAATATATTTTATTGATTTTTTACAGAGAGGAAGAGAGAGGGATGGAGAGTTAGAAACACTGATGCTAGAGAAACATCAATCAGCTGCCTCCTGCACACCCCCTACTGGGGATGTGCCCGCAACCATAATATATGCCCTTGACTGGAATCGAACCTGGGACACTTCAGTCTGCAGGCCAGTGCTCTATCCACTGAGCCAAACTGGTTAGGGCGAGTTCTTAAGTATCTTATACTAAAGTGTATAAGAACTTCATACCGGTCTATTGAAGAAGCATTATGTGGCAGCTACTGGATTCTTTCTTGAGCTCAGTAATAACTGTGCTGCTCTGTCTTCCTTCCCCTAGTGTCTCCAGCATGAGTGAGAACAGTGCTTCACTCAGATTAGACACTAGCCACTACCTTTGACTGCTCTGGTGGGTGATAAGACCATTGTTGATATAGGATATTGCTTTTCCTGACCACCCTTCCAAGGAGTCAGGCTAATTGCATGATGACCCAGTGAAACTCATTTCAGCTACATCAAGGGGCGGGGTGGGGGTGGTCGGAGGAGGTTGGTGAGGAGTGAATATTGTTAGCACTATTATACCACAGCAATGAAATTAAAAATAGAACATGTTGCCCTAACTGTTTTGGCTCAGTGGATAGAGTGTCGGCCTGTAGACTCAAGGATCCCAGGTTTGATTCCGGTCAAGGGCATGTACCTTGATTGCGGGCACATTCCCAGTAGGGTGTGTGCAGGAGGCAGCTGATCAATGTTTCTCTCTCATCGATGTTTCTAACTCCCTAGCCCTCTCCCTTCCTCTCTGTAAAAAATCAATAAAATACATTTAAAAACAAACAAACAAAAAACAGAACATGTTAAAGCAGTGAAATGCTTTTCTAATACCTGTTAATGATCTTATTCAAGCGAATTATATTATTTTATTTGCATTTTCAAATGCCTTAGAAACAAGTAAAATGAAAGAGAGCATCATTCTTTGAACTGATTTTCAACCTTCTAATTTCATATGATAAAAAATAATAAGATATTGATTAAAATTCACAAATGGACTTCTCAGGCTACCTTTCAAACCTCAGTCCCTGATTCTTTCTTTCCTGTTTAGTCTTTACATCACTATTTGGCTTGTGGCAAGCAAGACTAACTAGCGGTTAAGATTGGTCAATTCTCTTAATTGCGCTAGTCTTCAGGTGTATTTAGTTAGACCCTATTCTTTCCACACATATTTTGCTGAGTTGATGTACCAATGACCAAAGTGAAAATATAGAACATTGTCAGGCTCAGCACTACATTCTGTTTTGGATAATGTAAGAAAGAACCTTTTACAATAAACATTACAATAAAACCTTCCCATTACAATGAAGTTACAATGAAAACACCTTAAGATCATAGCATACAGGTGTCGTATAGCTGAGTAATGAATGTTATGTCTTACACATTGAGATTTGTGTGTTGGTGTTCTGGAGTCTGTGCTCTTTGGCCCTACACGCTTTCCTGGGGCCCTACTTTATCCCTCTCCGTGACTTCATATATTATTCTCTCTGGTTACAATATGCACCTCTAGTCCTGACCTTCTCTGAACCTATAAAGCCATATTCTGTCTGTTTTCTTGATGTGCCCACGTGGGTGTTTCAGCAGATTCCGCACTGAAAGCGAGCAGTCTGGTCTGACTGATTTTCTGTAGAGCGGGCTTCTCCTCTGAAACTCTGTGTGTTGGTTAAAGGAGGGCCTTGCACTGGCGCTCGAAGCTGGAACCCTGGAGTCATTCTCATGCACTGTGCTCCCAACATTCCACCTCTACTCCACCGTTAATTCCTTTTAATCTTGTCTAAGCAAGTTGCTTAGTGGGATCCCTCTTCCCCAGGTTTCGTCACCTCTTGCCATTAATTTCTTCCCAGTTTAGTTCAACATCCACATCACTGCCAGACATGCACAGCTAAAAACCTATTTATTTTTTTTGAAAAGAAAGAACTAAATCTTGTCATTTTAATTCTTGCTCCAGCGGCTCCCTCGTCCCTGGCTTTGCTGGAGCAGCTTTCAGTATTCCCCATGTGTAACCTGCAGGCCAGCAGTTTTGAGGGATGTCAGTAGCTCTGTAAAATGGTGTCCAAGTTAAACTGATTTTTACCAGATGTATGTTATGAAGCTCCTAAAGGAGACTGCAGGATGTAATGTTTTCTAAACTTACTTGATCACGAAACATTTTTTGCAAAGCAACACATGGAACCAGTGTTCTGAGAAACATACGCTAGAAAATTCTACCCTAGAAGCTGACAAATCCAGATCCTTGGACCCAGCATACAGAACACTTCACACTCTTACGTACACTGGCCTTTCTAGCTTCAACCTCGTGGCACTGAGCCAGTGACTCTCCACTTCAGCCTCTCGGAACTAGACTGCTGTCCCCCCAACATGCTATGGACTTTCGTGGCTCCACGCCTTACGGTCAGTTCCTCCAAACCGAAACCTTCTGCAGTTGTCACTAGACCCTCTGTGAGTGGAATCATCTCTGCTAAACTTCTCCTCCTCCTGGAATGAGCCACTTTCTATGTTCCTTCACAACACTTCTTGTCTCCCTATTTATTATCTGTCTGTCCATCCATCCGGTCATCCATCCATCCATCCATCCATCCATCCATCCATCACTCAGGTATGTTTCCATCAGCCCACAGCTGTCTCCCTGACTAGTCTGTGGGCCCCACGTCAGGCCCGCACCTTGTCGTGTTCATCTTCATGTCCTCGGCACTGAGTACAGTGCTCAACATGCAGGTGCTTCACAAGTTCATGCAAAACTAAATTTTAAAAGCTTTAAAAATCACATATCAATTCTTTTCCCAAAGGACTCAATAGTGTTTTATAAGCATGCATTAGCTCAGGTTAGAGACTGAGGAAGTGATACACTTTATATCTTACACCCTGTCAGAATTCTGGCCAGACATTAAGTTCTTAAATACCAGACAATATATTTTTAAAAGATACGGATAGTACAAGAGTAAGCTCGTGGATGAAACCTTGGTTTGGAGTGGCAGATGGTCAGTAGAAAAGTGTCCATACTTTGAGTGAATAGGAATTTGAAATCATAAAGTTTCCTTAAATTCTGACCACAAAAGAGTTGTTTAAAACCAGGAAATGCCCGTTGTCTGGTATAAGCAAAGGTCCCAGTAACAGTGCTTTTTCCAACTAACACTGAGAGTAAATCAAAACTGAGTGAACCCTGCGCTGGCTCGGGTCCCCCTCCTGATGTCAGGAGGACGTTAACGGAAGCGTCTGTGGATGGATCCAAAGTAGCATTAACTTCACACTCCAGCTCTTCCTGCGCCTGTCTGTGAGTGGAAGCAGTGCATGTGAAAGCAAAACCTAATGTTCAGCTATTTCAGTTCACTCCAGCGGACAGCAGTCTGTGGAGTGTTGCATTGTGGTAGGTATGAGTTCTCCAGGGCTTTCCTTACAAATGTGGACACCACATAGATTACAGCAGCAACTATGGATAAAGTTTTCTATGTCCCTTTATTTAGGTTTAGCGGTTCAACATTAATTACTGCGTAGGATCAAGCTATCAGAAGAGAAATCAGCCTTTGCAACCACATTGAAATAGATGAACAGACATAAAGAGAGAGGTCAGAGCAACACTCCTTTTAGGGTAAAGGAAGTCTCTTTATGCCTTTGACCCCAGTTCATGCATTGATGGTCACCATTTGAGAAGTGCAGCTGCGAAGCCATTTAGGGTAAAGCGTGCGTGGTTATGTTTGTAATGCTCAGCCTTTTTGTTTCCCAAAGAACTAACCGGGAGGAAAGCACAGCACGTGGGAAACACCACCCTGTCATCATTAGTAAGTTTACTTCTACAGTACTCTGACAGCTAATGCTTATTTACAGCGTAAATTCAGCTTCTGAAATGGTGACTCTGAATGAAAGCTCCCCCACAAGTTAACCTGCCAGTCCAGCATTCCCGAATTCCCGTGGGATACTTTGGTGGTAGTAGTGTTTTCAATTTAATTTTAGTATTCATACTCTTAGACTCTACTAGGTCAACTTGTGTAGGCATTTCCTTGCATATTTTTACCTTTACAGAACCTATTTACATCTGTTGGTTTTCACTAGGATTATTTTTCCTTAGGTAAAACAGTGTAGTAATATCATTTTTAAAATGCACTTAGTAATTACTAAAAATTACATGTTTAGAACTGCTTCTTTGCTTTATAGTTGTGATAATGAACTACGCAATGAAAATTTATTTAACATTTACACCTTTTGGGAGAAGAGTCAATGTAATGTATTATATCAGAGACTATCCTAGAACATTGTGCTATTAATTTAAACTTAAACATTGGGCCAACTTAGTCACTGAAAAAAGTGCTTATGTTGGACATTGAAAATCATGAAATTCTGTGCATGTCTTGTTTATTTTTTAACTTATTTTACATTTTAAAGTTTTTGTGGAAGTATAATTTATAAAGAGAAAAGTCATCCTTTAAGAGTTTTTACAAAGTGAACACATCTCTGTAATCATCACCCAGATGAAGAAGTGGGCTATCACTAGACCCCAGGAAACCCTGTTCCGCCCCCTCCCAGCAGCACTCACCCACCCAGTAGTGACCACAAGTCTGACCTCTTTGCCCGTTTTTGTACCTTTTATTATTGGCTTCTCGTTCAACATTGCATTCATGGGATTCATCAATGTTTAATTGTCAGTTGCACTCTCAATAAAGTGGACTGGCATTCCATTAATTTGTCCTTACTTATTCGTTTTTATTATAATTTTATCATTTCATTAATTTTATTTCCCTGATTTAACTGCACACCAATTTGCCTTTTAAAAGGTCAAATGGTATTCTTTTTACTGCATGCGCATGCAATCTTTTAAAACATAGATGAATGAGGCAGCAATAAATTTAGCAAATTTTATGAGTAAAAGAAACTGGTAGCACATTTTCATTATTTGAATAGAGGTCATGTCCATGGCAGTCCATTGCAATTCTGAATACGTAAAAAGAAAGCAAATCTGGTAAGAGGCCAAAATAAATTTAGTTGCAAGACGATGACAGAAATACAGTTGTACTTAAGGTTTGGATGTTGCCTTATACTTTACCATTGATTGGATGACATTTTTAAGAGAATATTTTAGAGCAAAAAAGGTAAATTTGGTTTGGTTACCCAGCACAAAATTCCCACCATGTAAATGCCTCACATCTGTGTATTTGTTTTGCTGCAGGCATAACCAGCAAGAGTTTAGCGATGAAATCTGTTCCTAATTATGAGAGCAGCTGTTGGAGTGGTAGTCATTTTTCTCCCCCTCCTGATGTGAGGTTGCCTGGTTTACTTATTTTTGCCAGCGTTTTTTAGGGTTACGAGTGCAAAAAAAGGGCCCCTTTGTGAGAGGTTGCAATTCGTTTTCTGTCTGAGAGCCAGTGCAAATGGACTAAATCTGCACAGCAGGGCGGTTTTATCTGTTCCTCCTTGCGCACTGCAAGCTGCCCTACCCCTCTGCTCAGCACCAGAGCCCTATCAAACCATCCAACAAATGAGGGGCCGCTAAGTGTTCTGGCAAGACTCTCAGACAGCAAGTGGCTCCTGTGAATTCACCGGGTCTTTCTGATGGGCGGCGGAGCGGGATGCCACGAGCTGGAACAGAGGACATTAACATACTATTTTGTTCTCAGTGTTGCAGATTCACTAAAACACCTCTTTCCATTTCTGTTCAGTTATTTCTACATCCCTGCGCTGTAGCGTATTATTACCAAGTAGGTTACCAACACAAAACAAAAACACACATAGATTCTCAGCCCAGGCCTTCACAGAGGGTTCTATCTTAATTTATCTGGCTCTTTCATAGCATAGTACAATAAGGCCTTTGGGTGGAATTGATCTGGAAGCTGAGTGAAGATCTTTCATAATTTAAATTTTTGACTTGAGACTGAATTTAAAAACTTCATAGATTTCTTTCAAATCAGGAATCAATGAGTTGTTTACTTGGAGATGATTGATACCCATATATCAATCTTCGATGCTTTGCGCATTGGTTTGAGCTCTGTGTCATTTCAACTCTAACCACGATCACCTAAACACTTGAAGCTTGACATTTTATTATTTATTTATTCATTTATTTATTTTTAAAAGAATGGCTTATTGATTTTTAGAGAGAGAGGAAGGGAGAAGAGAAAAACATCAGTTTGAGAGCGTAACATTGATGGGCTGCCTCCTGCACGCCCCTGCTGGGGATAGAGCCTGCAGTCCAGGCACGTGCCTTGACTGGGAATCGAACCAGCAACCTTCGGGGGCGCTGGAGGACACCCAACCAACTGAGCCACACCATCCAGGGTGAAGCTTGGCATTTTAAATATAATATTTAAGGCATCTTAAAAATTAAAGGTAAAACTCCAAGTGCATAAAGCTTACTCTTCACCACCTGGGAGGAAAACACTTTTACAGTATTTGGTCTTATGTTACGTAAAAGGGGAAGGCCTTTTTCTTTCTCATGTTGGAAAGGGGGTTTTATAAGCGCTGTGAAGTGGATTTCTTCCCAAGTTAGTGAAATTAAAACTAATTGTCCTGCTCTGCTGGCACTTTCTGGGGCCACGCGGTACTATTGCAAAACCTTTGCAGGGCTCCCGACTCCAGCCTTCGGAAGATGCCTGCCTGGCAGCACTTCCCTTTCTGATTTTAATTAAACGCAGACCCACCAGAACAGCTATATGAGTAATTCAGCCCTTTAAAGCCTCTTTTACACAACAAATTCAGGGAAAAGTGTTTTTCTCACTGGAATTGTCCAGATAATTTTGTGGTTGGGCTTTCTGGCCCTTCCGAAGTCAACAGATTTAGAAGGCACTGGTCCTACCACTTGCTCTTCAGCCTCCCCTATCACGGGTAGGCCATCTCAGGCTCTTGTCGAGTCGGCCTGGGTAGCAGAGATTTTGTCAAGTATTTGAAGCTGTTTCAGGATGTATGTATTGAAAATATTAACAGTAGTAATAAAGTAGTAATTATTTACAAATAATTCACAAGTATTCGTATTGGATGAGGGGAAAGGGAGAGAGACGATCATTATCCTTCATATGAATCATTGAGCAGCGTAAATACTCAAAGCAGATGGAGGGCATGGGCCTCATGAAGAGTGGGCTTTATTCAGTCCTGCTCTTCTGCTGCTGGGATAGATGGCAACGGGAGGAAAACTGGATCAGGCTCACTCTTGTGCCAGGCTCTTCTCACTAAGCAGGACTTTGGTTTTATCTAATATACTAGGGGCCTGGTGCATGAAATTCATGCACAGGTAGGTGGGGGAAGAGAAGGGCAGGCGGGGAGGTGCCTCAGCCCGACCTGCACCCTCTCCAATTTGGGAGCCCTTAGGAGATGTGCTACTGATGGCTTGGGCCCACTCCACGTGGTTCTCTGCTCTCTGCCGGGCCTGTCTGCTCCACACCATGGGGATGGGCAAGCAGGCCCTGCTGGGTGCTGCCTGTGAGCCGATTGCCTGCTCCCTGGTCTCCCCACTTGCCTGCTCTCTGGTGGATACAGCCACCGCCTAGCAGGCCCTGCTGGGTGCTGCCTGCAGCCCCCGCTTGTCTGCTCGGGGATCATCAGGGAGACCTCCCAGCAAGCCCTGCTGTGTGCTGCCTGAAGGGTCTCCAATGGCTCATGCCCCTGCCTCCTGCGGGGTCCCTGATGGCTTGCGCCCCCTCCTCCTGCAGGTTCCCCGATGGCTTGTGCCACCTGCGGGGTCCCTGATGGCTCGCGCCCCCTCCTCTGCAGCCAGCGGCCCCTGCTTGTCTGCTCAGGGGTTATCATGGCGACCTCCCAGCAGGCCCTGCTGGGTGCTGCCAGCGGTCAGATTGCCTGCTGGGCTCCCGTTGCCAGGATAACACTACCAGTGTCCTGCCCCACTGCTATGGGCGCCACCATTTTTGTCCCAGAGTGATGGTTAATTTGCATATTACTCTTTTATTAGATTAGATTAGATATCTAACCTCTTATGGTTGAGCCCTTATCAGCCCAGACCTATGAGTAATGGTTTACAGGCTGAGACTTTTATCTTTGTTAATGATTTGTGGATTATCCTATGGATGCCTGGTTTCATACTTGACGTGTGAATTAAACTTGTACATTGTGACAAAGATTGTCCTATCCCTCAGGGAGCATACCTGTGTGTGGCAATTACCTGAGCAGGAATGTTTTCAGTTTTGTCTACTACTGAACTCTCCCCTGTCTTTAATTAGGAAGTGTCTTGTTTTTCTGTCCTTTCTGATTTCTGTATTATTTCTGATCCTTGCTCTCTTCTTGATTGCCTGGTTTTCAGTTTCATTTTTAGTTAAATGTTCCATGTTTCCTGCAAATTTCTAGTAAATTTAATATCCTGGGTCCACAGCGTGGAGGGAGTTGGACCACCAGACGCAGAGTCATTAGGAATATTTGCAGGAGCAGCATGCCAGCATGAAACCGGAACTGCAGGGAACTTGGGCCGGGTGCGTTTTTCTGTTTTGTGTAGGCTGCTCTGGTTTGGTCACCTTGGACTCCAAACTAAATTCTGGGGGATTGTTTGGTCCCAGACTACCTCTGCTTGCTTGTGCGTGGCTCCCCTGGCTTGTGGAAGAGTCTACTGTAATATCTATGGGGCCTTGCCAGGCTGTCACCATTAATAGCAAAACAACAACAACAACAAAAAAAAACGATGGAGATTACTGGCATTTTTTTTTTTTTGTCTCTGGTACCTGTCAGTGAGAGGCTCTCTTTTTCAAAAGGTCCTAGTGGTTTTATATTTTAGGTGGTTAACAGTCAATGGGCAAGTTCAGCCCATAAAATACATCTATCTATTGTAAATCAAGTAATTTCCAATGACAGCTTGAATTTCATATGAGAAATGACATAGATATAAGTTCATGTTCACTTGCATTTTTAAAACATGATCCAAGACTTAAAGGCAAGTGATGAACTGGGGAAATATTTGTAGTCTATTAATATCCTAAGCACAAAGAACTCTTTAAATATCAAATAGGATAAAAGAAAGCTCAATGTTCTAAAAGAAAAATGGGTAAAGATCCCGAATAAATAGTTCACAAAGGAAGATATCCAGCTATTTGACAAAAGAAAGGAAAAAATGGAAATATAGCTAAGCACATGAAAATACCAGTGTCATAATATGTAACCTACCAACTATTTAAAAAACTGTGAAGATTGGAGAGTGGCCAGTCTTACAGTATCCTTATAGAAGTTAAAATCGTTAACTTTCTGAAGAGCAATTTGGGATATGGGTGGAGAAATTTAAATATTATTTACAGAAATGTGTATCATGGTTGTACTTAACATATCAAGGAATTGGAAAAAAATCCCCTTGCCCTATATGACATTAAACGATGATTTTGAAGAGGACTTATTATCATGAAAAAATGTTCATGATATGATGTTACCTAAAAATAAGTATGTAAAACAGCATATAAAGGATAATCTCAATGTTATTAATAACCAGTCTGTTACAAGACATTGTTTTGATTGGTGGCATTGTGAATTATTAAAAGTTTTTTGCTCTTTGCCAATATGTGCTTACAATGAACATGAATTGTCAGAAATAATTCATGTAATTGAAAAATAACTCTGTGACTAAGTTGTTTAGATTGACTGCAAAAGAATGTGATGCCAACAGATATTTTGGTTAAATAACATACAGTGACTGAAAGACATAT
Source organism: Murina feae (assembly GCA_004026665.1). NCBI lineage: Eukaryota > Metazoa > Chordata > Mammalia > Chiroptera > Vespertilionidae > Murina > Murina feae. Next base: position 155,378 of record PVJC01000044.1, on the reverse strand, counting down.
TTTTACATAGAATTGATCTGGATAAGAGAAAATTGATAGAGTTAATAACCACTCAGGGAGTATTAAACAAGAGGAAAATACCTGGTCCTGTGCCTTAAAAGGTCAACAAACCTGGGATTAATGGAATCAGGGAAAGAGAAGCAATGGCCACAAATCCAATCCTTTCAGAGAGTGTGGCTGTTTATTCTTTTGAAACCTAAACATTGCCACATGCTGGGAAAGAGAAATCATTGCCTTTCTTTGTGTCCTTCTCGCACATTGTCTCTGAGGATGTGCCCTGTCTCTAGCTGCCACCTCATGCACATTCGTGCCAGGTTGTCATTCTGTCTGCAGTGCGAGGAAAGAAAACATCGACGTGGAGTCTGTTCGGACTTAGCTTGTGTCTTCGTCCTGGCTCAAGGGCCAAATAGGCCAGACAGCCCTCCTGGCTGCAGTGCGGTTGGGAAACAGCAGGGAAAGGCAAACAGCACAATATTTATTTGCGTAAGGACATTACTGCTATGACTATGGAACTCTCTTTTATTAAGTGAAGCAGTAGATGAGGTTGAATAGTGGTCTATAGCAAAAAGGGGGGTGTACACCCAAGGCTCTATTGTCATGAGTTTTTACATTTAAAAGTTTGGCCAGAAACTTATATTTCATTAAGGGTACGTGACTCTGGTAAGACGTGTAGTTGAGAACCACAGGGAGTGAGCAGTGGAGACAGTGATACTCACAGCAGTGTTTGCTTTTCTCCATTGCTGGCACTTTATGGAATTCAAGGTCTTTGTGACTCTCAAGAATTCACAGAGTGGCTTTGCAGTGCGAAAGAAAATGTTTGATACATAGGTAGTAGAATTAGGGAATGATTTTTTTTATTTTTTGTAAAGGTAAAGAGTAGAGTAAAAAAAAAAAAAGAAACCTTAACAAACGGAGTTTTTCTTTTTCTTCTCTATGGACACTGAATGGTCCCATCTCATGGCTTGTGAGACTTCGGCTTGAATCAGATCTTCCTCCTCTTAGTTCTGCTCCACAAAGACTGGGAGTCACAAAACCTCTCACTAAGACGAACTGTCCTCAGGCACTGACTTTCCTTTGAGAAAATGCAGTTCAGTTCAGTGTAAATGTGGCTGAGCACCTGATGTGTGCAGGCGCTGCAGGGCCTCTGGGTGCCCCGAAGACCCACTCAGCCCCTGTCCTTGGCTTTGAAGAGACCAGTGGGCAAGGCCAATATGCTTAATGATAAAATGTTCCCCATTTATACCCTTTCAGACTTGGGACAAATGTAAATTATATTCGTTCGCTCCCTGGGTCTGTCCCTTCTAGTTGCAGAGCCTTCGGCCATAGTAAGTGTCCATGGCTCTGCTGCGGTGTTGGGCACACAGGCCCTATGGCTGTGCCGGGGGGAGGATGATGGCCTCACTGCCCGATGATGGCCAGCATCTCTCCTTGTCCCGGTGGCTGCCGGGCCCGTGTTCTCAGTAATGACTTTCGTTGTCATATTATCCCCATTGACGCTTTGAGTTTTTCATGAACCAGTAAGTACTTTTGACATTGACAATATCCATAAAACCATAATGTGAGTATTCTCTAAATGTTGAGCTTATTAATCTCTTGGTTTCTGCTGGGCATTTCTTTTTCTTCTTTTTTTTTTTTTTTTCTTTATGATAGGCACCAACACAAATATTCACATTTTACCCTATTTAGATTTTCCTGTGGATCAGATGCTGTGAGCAGTCTTCACTTGTAAAGGTTATTCAGACTTTTTTAAAAAGATTATTTTGTTTCTAATAAAGGAGAGATGGCCCCGACCTTGTAGGAATTCTGCTCCTGAGCCTCAGAGGGGGTTTGCATTGCAGCTGTCTTTGAGCCTTTCGGCCCAGGTGAGTGTCTTGCATTTGGATCAGACTTAGCGTGTGTCTTCTGTCCTGGCACAAGGGCCAGAGAGGGTGGGCAGTTTCAGAGACTGGTGTATGAAGTTTCAGAGATCCGTGTGCACTGGACAGGTAGGGGCAAGAGGAAGAGGCAGAAGTCAGCTGAGTTCTTTCTCGTTTTCAACAAACAGCTTTGATATGGGCTGCTTGGAGGTGGTGAGCTCTTCCTTCCTGAAGAGCCATGGCAGGAGTTGGGAGGGGATGACAGGGAGTAGGGGGTGAGGAGTGTCATGCATGCAGATAAATGTCGATCAGATGCTTTCCAGGACCCTGAGCACTCAGGACCGTGGAGGTGGGGGAGCTGAGCTTCCCCTCCGTAAGTGTTCCCTGGGACTCCCCATCAGGATTCACACAGACACTTTTGAGGCAGCTGCAGGTCTAAGGCTACAGGCACCTTCTCCATTTTAAGTTGGGGCAGGATTGTCCTTAGAAAGGACAAAGAAAGGCAGAACCAGCTCAGGTGTATAGATAGTTGCTTGGAAGAGCTAACTATTCCCTTTCATCAAGAGAAGAAAGAAAAAGTGTTCAGTGTGGATTTAAGAACAACTGCATTCACATTGTTTCTACTACAATGCCTGAGATCTACTTTTGTTTTTCTTGAAAACTTAGGATCTCTGAGGGGTTGGTGGGGGCTGGAGGGAATTAGGGAACACAGCTCTCTTCCCAGTGGATACCCCTTCCTGCCTCAAAAGGAGCAGGCCTCCAGTGATGAGGTGACAGTGGTGGCTGGTGGTGGCTGGTGGAGAGATGATGGGTGCCCCCTGTTAGAGAGATGATGCTGGACATCTGGGCTAGTGTCCGCACTTCTGATATACCAGTTGCACCCTTAGATTGATAGGCCAGAAAGGACCACTGGGGGAAAAATTCATTTTTCTGACTTCAGGAAGGACCATGTCCAAACCATCTCAGACATTAAAAATCTGTCATGTTTTTAAAAGCTCCAAAAATGGTCTCTCAGTTTTTCAGTTTAATGTCATGAACACTTCATGTCAGGACATTTAGCTTAATAGCAAACTCTGATTCCTCATACTTTAGTTCAAAGCCCATTTCCTTTGGCTGTCTTCCTCTCTTGGAGTTCCGTTCATGTGTTTGAAAACCAATATTAAATTGGTTTTCAGCTTTCTCTTCTCCAAGGTGGGATAATTTCAGTTCCAGTCACTTGAATTTAGAGAACAAAGCTTTCTGGGAAAATTCAAATCAAGTAAATATGAGCCTTTTAATCTTTTTAGTAAGAGATAGAGAGAGAGAGAGAACACGCGCGAGAGAGAAACAGTTCTCAGCTGACAGTGTCCCGTCTGAAGTTCAGGTTACCTGGAATGAAGGAAAGTCTTATGTTAAATTTTCATCACTGTGGAATTAATCAACTGCTGTCCATTCCGCCGCTAGTGAGAGCCAGAGTTTACTTTTCTTACGGGCATTAGGGATTTTCTTTGCGAATTTGAAAGTGTTTTTGTGAATTAAAGGATTTAGGAGCTATTGAGCGAAACAAGATTGTGGAGTAAGGATTTCTTACTTGGCCAGAGCCTCAGCTCTCTCTGGAACAGATGTTGTTTATCTTTGGGAGAGTCATAGACCAATTTGAAAATCTGATAAGGCTAAGAACCCTTTTCTAAAAAAAAACATGTATATGTACATATAGGAACTGTTCCATACAACTCCATTTAGTCCCTGGACCCCAAATGCTAAACCCAAAACCTAAAATAGGCTGCATTTTTATCAGAGGTGAATATGAGTCATTTTTCATCTAACTTAATTGCTCACCAGAAAGAAAAAAGTGAATTTTTCTTTTTATGCAAAGGTAAAGTAAAACAAATTCCTGTTGAGGTATAGTTCTCTGTGACATAATTGGATATTTAATTTGATTTAAATGGAAACTGTGTTTTCATTTCTGAAGTATTCTCACCAGAAATCCATAATGTCTAATAGAATTTAATTTTGTACAAGTGCCAGTGTTGACCTTCTCCTTACAACGCAGTGGCTGTAGAGAAACCTGGACAGGCACCAGGATGATGGGTTCTTCTCCTGTCCCTGCTGCTGCTGGTCACATGGACCTGGGCACATCTGTCACCTTCTTGGGTCTTTTCTGCAAAATGCTGTTTTCAGGCTCTTAGCTTTGTTTTTCCGTATTCTAATTTTCGATCTCCATGGCTGTGCTCTTCCAGAATTTAGTGAAATGTTCCTTCACACAACACTTTAAGGCAGCTTGGCAAAAAATGAGTGAAGGAAAAGATGTAATGAGATGTTGGTACAAAGGGTTTGTGACCACAGTTGCCCACCAAAGCACATGAGTCACTCATCCCATCTTAGCCAACTGGGTTCCAAACATCTTATCTAATAAAGAGTAATATGCAAATTGACCATCATTCCAACACACAAGATGGC
>PVJC01000044.1:132627-150983 GCA_004026665.1 Murina feae | reverse complement strand
AGGCAGGGGAGTGGTTAGGCATCACTCAGGCAGGCAGGGGAGTGGTTGGGAGCCAGCAGTCCTGCATTATGAGTGGGATGTCCGACTGCCCATTTAGGCCAATCTCCACCGGGGTCCCAGATTGGAGAGGGTGCAGGCAGGGCTAAGTGATACCCCCTCAACCCCTCCCCCACCCCCCGTGCACGAGTGTCGTGCACCATGCCTCTAGTTATACAATAAAAGGGAAATTCAAATGCCTCCTCTCTACCAGCCAGTGTGCACACTTTAAAGATACAGGATGCATGAAAATCCAGATTTCCTAAATAATTTTCTTTACTTTAGTCACACTATATTAGCAAAATGCCATAGTAAATGACTTTACTTTTAGATATTATATATATATGTGTGTGTGTGTGTGTGTGTGTGTGTGTGTGTGTGTGTGTGTATTTTTCCATGATTAATGTTGGCATCCATAGATTTGAAATCAGACTTTTCTACTCATTCTTAGTATTTCATAAACAGTTATATCTTATCCAAATACAATTGTTCAGTCCAGGTAGTTGGGTAATTTAGATAGGTTGTTGAGTTTTGTTCGCTTTGTGTGATAGTTAAAAATACTCAATTCTACCCAAATCCATTGAGGTTAAAATGAGAGATCAATGACTCAGTGGGTCTGAGTGGATTCTAGCTTAAAATCAGACATGTATTGATTTCTCTTTAACGTAATGGCTGTCAAGAGAAAAGGCTCAAAGAGCATGGTGAGAGGGAAAATCCTGTTCACCTTAGAATAAGAGTAGATGCATGTGATTGCCAGGTTAAGAATACCTTCTGATTCAGCAGGTCTCGGGTGGGCTCACAAAGTCCTGGGCATTTTTAGTTCCAAATCAAGTGATAAAGCTTAACATTTACTCAGCGTTTGAACCTATGTACTTCGGGAAGTACCTTGTTAATGACCACTTCCTGGAATTGCACCGGATGGCATGTCTCCTTCCTGTCAGCACACCACCTGCGCAGTGCTACATTTCCTGCATTGCCCTTGGCTGACCTGTGTGACAATTAGAAAGACAGTGTGTCTATAGTCAGCACTGGTACCAAAGGGCGGATTAGGGGCCAGGGGTTCAAGCACATCGCATTAACTAGCCTTTCATTTCCTCAGTGGGATGACCAATGTCAGCTTTTGCATTTATTTTGTACTCAGCTGCTGAATTAAATCTCCACACATGGAAGAGACCTTCACTGTTGCAGGAGCCACAGTGAAAAATCACTGCCCTTCTTCATTGGTCAGAGGGACAGCGGGTGGTCAGATCAGGCGGAGGCAGGTTTAGCTAAGTGCTGAAGGGCCCCCGTGGCAGGAAAGACGGTTCTGTTGGGATCACGACAACGCCGATTCATGCTTTTCACGGTGTGCCTTTCATCACTGCAATTAGCTTCTTGTCTGCGAATGTTTGGATACAGAGTCTGCGGTTGTCATGCAGTCAGTGTCAAAATCGCTTAACACTCTGCTCACTTTTGTGCTTGAGTACACTTATTGATGAGCACACAGGTGTGGAATTAGATTGGGTTCCAGCCATTGTGCGACGCCGCCAGGCACCAACTAATCCTCCTCTCGACAAGGTTTATGAAGTCTAGGTTATAGGAAAATTGAGGAATAATTAGGTAATCCTAATCAAATAGGAATTATAAAGATCCACTTAATTAAAAATACTTCTGTCACATTTTACCTAAGGGAGAAAATAAAACAATTTTTGATAGAAAATAGACAATTCGGTTAGACATGCGTTTTACATAACAATGCCTTTGACTTTCACTTACCTCTATTGTATTAACATAATGTGTACATATTCAACATCTAAACTCCCTTACTCCCCAGCACAGAACATCACAGGTGAAAATGGTTCTTCAGGAGCTATGTGTGAATGCAAATTAGGAAGACAGCCTCAGAAATTCATGAGCATTTCTGCTCCATGGGGTGTCTTGGGTGCTCTGGCTCCTGGCTCAGGGCAGGGCTCTTATTACTGAGATGGCTCATTAAAGCCTGCATTTCAGAGGGGGAACCCTCTGTAGGCACCCCTGCCCCAGAGCAGGCCGCAGCAAAGGGCCCGCTTACAAGCAGGCAAACTAATTAAAATAATCGCTGCAGAGAGAGAATGGAAATTGAAGACCTGTACCTGTAGCAATAATTTCCCATTAAAGGTCTCATTTTAAAAACAAAACAAAACAAAAAAACTCGAGGACACTACCTAGAAAGGGGAAAGCATTGAGAATTAGAATCAGGCAATTAGGGCTTAGGCAGTGCAGTTTTGTTTCCCCAAGTTGAAATGTTCAGACTTGTTTCAGTGGACCTGAATGTGTGATTATAATTTGATGTAGCACACATTTGGGGGTATCGAACTTAGGAGAAATGTGGGTCTATTTTAAGTGATTTCCCCCTCTGTGCATAAGGTGGAATAAAATATAACCACCTGTCTTAGGTATCTGTCTGCATCTATGGGTAAAAGATTTAGGAAGTCTTCTGGCTCAGTGTAGGTGGTGGAGCAGGGAGCCGGGAGAACACCTTGCTTATCTGCTCCCGTTTTCCACATCACTTCAAACAGCAGCAACAGAATAGGAGTCCTGAGGAGCTATACTTTTCCTCTTCCCATCAAATCTTAGCAAAGAAGTGTTTTTCCAGTGAGTGTTTGGGCTGCTTTTTAGCTGTGTTTGTGCTGTAATAAGGAAACACAGGGCCGGAGGTAGTGACAGATAACTAACAGATGCGAAGAGCAGCATTATCTAGTGAACGCTTAGCACTAAGGGTCAGATGAACCCAGGAGTTTGGAAATTATGTAAATGACATCAGGAGCAAAAATTATCATGTGTTGTTTTAGAGCCCATTCTGATCAGATCAGTGTCAAAAAGTGTCTATTTCACTAAATAAAATTACCAGGGGGAGAAGAGCTTGTGCGTTTATATATACTTAACCACTTTAGGTGTCGAGGCATTGCTTTGTCATTCTCCATCCTTTCTAGCTTGTTATAAATTCTTCATACCACTGTTGCCATCTGCAATCACCTTATTCATTTTCTGGTTTATTGCCTGCCTCCTCCACACATTAAGGACTGTGTCTTGTTCACTGCTATATCCTTGGTGCCTACAGCAGGCCGAGCATGCAATAGCCAGTAACCTGAGTGAGTGAAAATAGCCTTCAGAATGAGGAGCAGGGAACTATGGATGTATCATATGGATAGTCCACGAAACTCTGTGCCTATGGTGTCACTGTTTGCCTGTACCGGACACCTCTATCCCCACAGGTCCTAAAATTACAGGAAAGGACATTGCCTAAAACTTAGACCTTAGTCAAGAGTTAACCAACGATTACAGCTCTGGAGTCAATAATTTCCTGGACTTGTTCCTGTCCAGATCCTTTTGTGAACTGGTCTTGTGGCCTCCCTGTGTCCCACTCCTTGTGGCATCTGCACAAGACCCTCATAGACCCTTCTCCAGGGTTTGGGATGTATTCTGGGTGACACGCAATATCAGAGTCCCATGCCTTCAGTGCCCGGTGGACTTGTTAGAGCCACTGGCCTCGGGCCAATGGTCAGCTGGCCCTGAGCCCGGAGATTTCCGTGCTTCAGGAAAGGACACAGCTTGACGTGGATCGAATTTGAGTTGTTTGACTTGTTAATGGATTTAGGCTTGTTCTGTCTTTACAGTGAAACAGACATGTCAGATTCTTTTGGTTTCCGTCTCATGATTTAGACAGTATAAATCAAATATTTTTTTAACCATAAAGTTTTGTTAGCTAGGCCTTAAGATATGTTTCCAGATCAATCATACAGAGCAGAAATGGAGCTCCAACTAATACATTGACTTTTGTTGCTCATTTTTTTGGTTTGGCCGTGAGCCTGACTCCCCAATGCAGGGCTGGATGGTGACTTATTATTATTTAAACTGAAATGGACTTTAAATTATATTTGTATGATCACATTACCCTGCTTAGAATTTTCAGTACAAGACGGATCAACTATCACATGCTCATTCAATGGTGGACTACACAGTGTGGATTACACGAAGTAAATTTAAGACATGTTTTTTAAAAAAATACATACATAGTTTTCCAAAGACCTTTCAGCCTTGAGGGGAGAAGTGACATTTCCGTTTGGGAGTAGTGGGTTTGGGTTTGGGTTTGGGTCTGTTGGAGACAGTTTTAACTGGAGAGAAAAGATTGGATTTGGAAGGGATTGGAAGCCAGCCACAGAGTTTGGATTTTTTTCTAGTCAACCTGGGAACCATAACCAGTTTAGGAACTAGGGAAAGATTGTTGTGGAGGCTGTCTTGGGAAGAGTGCCCTTGTTACAGAAAAACAGGAGAAGAACCAAGCAACTCTTAGAGAGATGGAGTTACATTTATTATGCGCAGGCCCAGAGGAAAATGTTTTTCAAATTCTGGGTGAAATCACACAGGAGGTTTCCTGTATTTATACGGTTCTACCTTCTTTGTCTCCCAAATATGATTTTTTTCGGTTTCCTTTCCAAGTTCTTAAAGGGCTGGGCTTTGAGATCTCAACCATACATAGGCTTGGTCTGACGCCAGCACTGATAACTTTGTCTGGAGAAGGTTTAATGGCCTCTCTGAAATGGGAGTAGTCTTATTTTCCTTATTATTTAAGCCAGCGAGCATTTACAGAAGCCAGAAATAGTGAGGTTAAAATTTCAAAGTTTTTATATGAGATGGATGCATCATCCTGGGGTAGCAGGATGGGGTGAGGAGGGTGACCTGGGAAATGGCTGGACACAAGGGAGCAAGCACTGGCAATGGCCAGGGCTGCAGGAGTGGAGAAGAGCCAGGACGGAAGGAAGGGACCTGGGAGACATTGGTCATGCAGGGAGAGCCAATTAGAGAAGCTGTTGGTCTTGTGACTGAAAAGAAAGGGCTCCTTAGAGCGATAGGGGTGGTGGGAGAATTGCTATGACGATACTTTAGGGATTTATAGTATCTATAGATGTAAAAACCATTCGGTCATCACAACACCCCTCTAGACCAGGCATGAAGTGTGTTTGATTCTTTTTTATTATTATTATTGATTATTACTGATTTCAGAGAGAGGAAGGGAGAGGGAAAGATAGAAACATCCACGATGAGAGAGATCATTGATCGGCTGCCTCCTGCTCGCCCCCACACCCCCAACTGTGGATGGAGCCTGCAGCCCAGACATATGCCCTGACCAGGAATCGAACCATGACCTCCTGGCTCGTGGGTCAACACTCAACCACTGATCCACACCGGCTGAGCAAGGATATTTGATTCTTTTTTTTTTTTTAAATTATTACATAAAGCTTTACAAAGATTAGTACATATATCTCTTTTTTCTCCTGCCCTTCCCCCCGCCTCCCCTACCCCCCAGTGTTTTGTGTCCATTGGTTATGCTTAAATGGATATTTGATTCTTATGTTATAGATGTAGCTGCTCAGAAATCTTAGGCACATGACTGATAGACAGCTGGCTTGGAGGTAAATCGCCCAGGACCTAGCCTAGGAGGTGGTAACTTCTCATCTAGTATGTTGATTTTGAGTTGATGTAAGGAAAACCAAGTGGAATGATGAGGAAGCATTTGAAACAGGATGCTGAGGTGCTTGAAGCTGAGGTCCTCGATATGATAATTATACCAACAAAACAGTAACTGAGGATCTTTGGGGAGGAGATTTGGAGAGAGAAGAGTAGAAGGCAGAGAGCTCTGCCGTGGAGCCCCTGTGCCTTGGGACAGCAGAAGACGCCAGCGGCGAGCAGCTGCAGGAGGAAGCGAAGGATCCATAGTGCCTTGGAAGTGAAGAGGGGAGCATGGCATTTAGGCGAGGGTGGGGTCAGCAGTGTCAGATGCCTTACAGGGTTGGGAAGAAGGCTCATTTCTGTGACCTTTGTCAACTTTGTGAGCATAGTAAAAACGGACAGCTGGGTTGGTCACAACCCAAGGCAGGTAGTGAAAGATTACAAAGTAAGTAAGTGGGTGATGACGAAATAGAGATTTGGATGCTAAACCATGTTTAGTAATGAAGAAGGATGGGGAAGGCAGGTGGGAGATATATTTATAAATATATATTATATAGAGAGAGATAAGGAGAGAGGGAGGAGGAGGGAGGGAAATGAGTTCTAGGGAAGCCTCAGGCTCTGTCGGGTGGTGGTTCCAGCCGTGGGTGGGCTGTGGCTGTTTGAAAGGGGCCTGCAGGACGGGTTGCCGGGAGATAGGAGGGCTGAGCTCTCTGTCCAGGTGCACGTGCTCTGGGCCCTGGGTTGCTCTGGGGAAGAGAGGGCACTTTTTGTGAGAGGGTGACTGCATGTTGTGTCAGCTGTAGAGCAAATGCCCCCAAGAAAAACCGTCCAGCCCATTGTTTCATGTCCCTGCCTTTTGCTATAAATGTTTCCCTTTTCTTCTTCTATCAGAAAATGTCTTTACCTCTCACAGAGGAGACTCACCGTTTGTTTGCTATTAGGTGTCGTTAGGTTTCAGCTCAGTCCCTATGCAGTGCAGCAGCTGAGCCGGAGGGCAATAACCTGTAGGTGTTTGGGTTTTCTTCAGGAGGGAAACATATAACTGTGTGGTGCTATTGTGGTAACTGTGTGAAATTTCCAAGGTCCTAATTATAAAAGATGATAATAAATAGATATTCAGGCTTAGAAATACTAAAATTAGTTGATTGTGTCGGACTTTATTAATTTTAATTGTGGACCTGGATAATCTGAAGGAAAAGTCGGGGATTTTCATGTTAATAACTTGCAGGTAGTGAAGCACAACCTGGGGTCTAAGCCGCCTGTGTATGCAGGTGCAGCTGTCCACACACGGCTCCCTGGACCACTTGGTACATTTTGTTCAAGGTGGTGAGGCCACCAGTCACTACAGAGGAAGAGAATGCCAGGGTTCTCTCTGAGGGAGGAGAGGAAGGGGACACGGTGACATACCTGAGCAGCGCGGTCATCTCCTCACCTTTGTGCCCTGGCCAAGGAGAGCAGGCCCCGAACGCCGCCCCTGCCCTCCTTCCTCCTCTGGGACTTGGGAAGCCATCGGGGTGCGGCGGGGGGGGGGGGGGGGGGGGGGGGGGGGACGGGGGCTGTGCTCTTTCTCCTGCCACCTCCCTTTTGCTTCGTTTTCAGCTCGGCTCAGCTCTGACCTAGGTCTGGTTCTCTTCTGTTGCAATGGCACATTGCTGAGTGCCGGCACGTCATTGAGAGGATGTGGCTTCATCTGCCTGAGGAGTGGGAGCAAAAGGAGAGAGAGGGGAAGGCTCACAGGAAGGGCTGTGGGAAAATTGTACAAATTGTAGCCAGAGTGGCTGAGGCTTCCGGAGGTATTTGATGGCAACCAGACCTCCTCTAGGTCACTTGCTCTCTTGCTCTCACTTCCTGTTTGCCCATTACTTGTAGATGTGGGGGGCATGCCTGCTCCTGGGGCCTCCATGGTTCCCCATGCTGACCTATCCCAGGGAGTGGGAGCCGTCTCAGCTCCAAGTTGTACCAAACCAGAAATGTCAACTAAATTATCTTGAATGAAATAATTTACTTTTTTAATCATAGAGTCAACCAAAGGGGGAAAGAAGATTTGCTTTAATTGCAGGCACTTGGAACACCCAGCCTGGGGTTAAACATCCTTTCATCTTCCGTGATTGTGACAGAGTAGGCATTCCTGACTCTGTAAATGCTTATGGTTTGGGGATAATTAAATTGGGTTAGGGAAGCAACATGAAGGAAATATATGGTTGAAAGAAAAATAGCATCTCCATCATTTAAGAGCAAGAAGAGGCTTTAAAAACGAATGGGAATGAAGTGGATTGTTGCCGAGTTTGGCACATGTGAGACGCAGAAGCAGAGGGCCTGAAGGGACAATGGTGCAAGCGAAGGCACTGCAGGCCTTAAGGAGAAATGGCTCCTTCTTAATGGGGATCCCGAAAGGCGCCTCTCAGCTGAGTGGCCTTGAGAGGAGGGTGAGGGTGGGGACATTTGAGGTTTAGCAAAAACCACAGGTGGGAATGGGTAGGCACTTAACTACTGTGTTCAGGAAACACAGATGATCGACTGTGTTTTGGGCTTTGTTCCTTAGAAAATGGTGAGCTACTGAGGCAGATTGAATGTGCACGCTATTTTTAAGGGATAGAATCCTGTGGCTATGGGAGGGATAGATCAAGTTAGGGAACTGGCAGTGGTCTAGTCACACACTGGTGAGGCTTGAATGAAGCACTGTGTGGGTGGAATGCTGAGAAGTAATACAGAGAGGTCCTGCTTGCTAATTTCTGTGAGGTAGATGCTCCCAGCCATGCTGCCTTCAGCTCCTAGGCGGTGTCGCTGAGTGTGGAGCTGAGAAAAGACAGCAGTGCCCAGACTGTTGGGAGCCAGCTCCTACTGTGTCCAGTAGGTTGTGGAGGAAGGTGCTAGGTGCAGTTTGGGTGGTTTGACTCGAATGCATCAGTGGAACATCCTCGTCGAAAGAGTGTAGCAGGCATTGGCGCTTGTTGATAGCTGGCACTCAGGAGCCAGATGGGCTAGGGAGGTGGAAGTCAGCAGCATTACAGGGGGCGGGCGAGAAGAGGGAGTGACTGGAGAGGGAAGGAGGGAGGGCGATTAAATTTACAAAGCGGGCTTAGAATGGAAGCTTGGGGAATACCCATGTGTAAGAGGTGAGCTGTGGAAAATAAGAACGAGTGAAGGACTGGGGAAGAGAAAGAGTGGGAAGGTGGGGTGAGAATGGGGAGAAGGCAGGATGGCAGGATCTACGGGAGCAGAGTTCAGGCGGCAGAGTGACATAATCAGCATAGGACATTTTGATTCCCAATTTATGAACATAACATTTTAATCAGAATTGGCCCAGCATAGATTAATTTTCATGGAGTTCCCAGAGGGACATCATTAAGCCTATTTAATTCCTTCCCGTAATCAATTTTCCATGGAGTGCAGTTAATCTGTTTCCCATTTTCCCCATTTTCATATTTATCTTAATGAAGATATTTAAATCAGGATCAATTATTCTCTTTATAAATATCATGATCAAGCTTGAATTTATCAATAAATTTAAAATCTCTACTGAGTGACCGATTAGTTTGGTACTGATTATATCCTGCGCCGTTCATTTTCTGTTGAGACCATCATTTCCAGGTCCAGTTTTCTTGAGTCATTTTTAAATTTTTTACCATTAACACTAGCTGACCCTTTAGGCAGCATTTCATCTGTATAGATTCTGTGGCCACGATAGCCATGTTAGTTCTACTTTGTCTTTAAATACTAACTATTCAGTTAAGCCCGTCTGAGTTAGTACACTTTTTCTTGACAGCTCACCTGAGCACAGGGCTTTAAGAGATGAGCTGGGAATCCTGATGGCAGAAGATGAAGTGTTTTGGAAAGGTCTTTCATGTCATAAACTCAATAGAGTAAGTTAATAAAAGTCTTAAAGTCTGGCATTAGGAGAAGATCACTTCATTTCCTGTATTATAAAAATACTTTTTAAATCTTGAATTTCCTTAGTGTTTAAAGTAAGCAAAAACACCAAATACTTTTATTTGCTAGTCAAAATAATAAAACAATCTCATGTATATTTCTGTTGGTCATGTGGCAGTTGTGTGAAAATGGCCAAAGAGTTTGAAAGCACCTGAACTGGGAGTGTTGGCAGAAGACTGACTAGTAGATTCAGGAAGACAGCACTGGACCCCGAGACAAGCGGGGAGTAACCAGCGCCAGGCGAGTCAGCCCAGCCTCTAAGAGTCCACTTGTAGTTGGTGCCATTCCAGTGAGGAATTTGCCACAGCACGTAAGCTGGACTTAGGCTCAGAAAGCTAGTTTTGCCACCAAACTCTTAAGACTAGACTTACATAATTTAAACTAACAAGCATGATATGTGACATGAGAATGGTCATTTATTAGTTTAAGCAGGAAATGAACTACAAGTTTGGTAAAGAATATAGGATTGAGATCTGATTGGCTTAGAGCAGGAGCAGGGTGGTGTGGGGGGGGGGGGAGGAATGTCCAGCCCACAGGCCATTGAAGGCCTGTGAAATCATTTGGTCTGGCCCTGCTGAGTCAATAGGGGTAAGTTAATTATGTTTGACCAAATATAGCAGGATAATTTTGTATGACTCGTGAATGATGTTATAAATATCCAAATGGCCCTTGATAGAAAAAAGGTTGCACACCCCTGGCTTAGAGGATAAAAAGCAGAAGGTAGGCATGTATGCACCAGTAGCTTTCAGCTAGTTGTCAGTGAGCTCCAGGTTTACTGTGGATTGCTGAATATTTTGTCTTATCTACTACTAGGGGCCTGGTACACAAAATTTGTGCACTGGGGGTGGGGGGCAGGTTTCTCAGCCCAGCCTGACCCCTCTCACATACTGGGAGCCCTCAGGGGGTGTCCTACTGACAGCTTAGGCCTGCTCCCTGCTCCCCTTGGGGAGTGGGCCTAAGCCACAGTCTGGCCTCCCTTTGTGGGAAGTGACTGGGCTGATCAGGGGGAAGGCACCAGCCCCATCACACTGCTGCTGCAGCCACTGCCAGTCACTGCAGCCACCAAGGTGTTTTCATCAACACGGACTCCAGTCCCTTCACCATGAAGAAATGACAACTTTCTTTAGGCATTTTCAGGATGTGTCTTCCATAGGATATGACATTTCTTTCTTTCTTTTTTTTTATCCTCACCTGAGGATATGTTTCCATTGATTTCTAGAGAATGTGGAAGAGAAGGGAAAAACTGAGAGAGACATCAAAGTGAGAGGAACACTTTGATTGGTTGCCTCCTGCATATGCCCTGACCTGGGCCCCGGCCAGGGAGGAGCCTACAACCTAGGTACATGCCCTTGGTCAGAATTGAACCCAGACCCTGCAATGGGCAGGCAGAGGCATTATGCACTGAGCCAAGCCAGCTAGGGCAGGTATGACATTTCTTAGCCCTCCAGCAGTGGACCTTTGTTTTTTTCTCCAGGAACGTAGTGGAAAAACCCTAGCTTACCTTTTTGGATTCTTATTACCCAAGTTACTAAGAATATTACCAGTGGCATACAGGGAGCTTAGCCAATGAGCAGTCAGAAAATGTGTTTCCTCTGTAGTTCACTCAGATCACCAGCTCTGGCCCTGCTCAGGGCTACAGCCCCTGGCCAAAGCTTCAGGCCTGGGCAGGAAAGCCCCAGGCCCCTCTGATTGCTGGCTCCATCCTGTCCTTGACCTCCAGACCTCTGATTGCTGGCTCCAACCCTGGCTCGGACCTTCCTAGGCTGCTTAGGACCCACATGGGGCCTACCTCAGAGTGACCTGGGTACCAATGATGTTCCTGGGACCCAGGCTGTTGGGCGCCTATGTATGCAAATTAACTGTCATCTTTGTTGGGTTAATTTGCATACTACGCTGGTGGGAGTAGCAGAGGGATGGTCAATTTACATGTTTCTCTTTTATTAGGTAAGATATGCCCCAGGAGAGAGAATAGGACTGGAATATTTAAGATCCAATAAGTGCCATTCTGTGCTTGCATCTCAGTGGTGTGAGTCCTTACTAACAGCGTATTAGGAATAGATTTGTCTAAGACTTCCTGCTTCTTCCCTGGATAGACCTGGGATGGATGTCTTTCTCCCCCTGCCTCCCTTCTGAGCCACATGGCCTCTCTTTAGGTAGGTAGTTTCACTGAGATTACATGTTATTCTTCTAGGTCTAGCTTTCATTGAAAGTTTATTTTTATATTTTTGTGTCATTAACAAAGTTGAAGTCTCAGGGAGAAATCTAACATTGCTCAATTTTGGGGAGTCCACACCCTAAGAACCAACAACCATGACATGCTCAGTCTTCCATAATATAAGATCCTAAAGATCAACGATTGCATTCAGTTACATTTAGCACCCACAGGTGTTTTAATTACACCTTTTATTTAGAGATCATTGTAGATTCACATACAGTTGTAAGAAATACTACAAAGAGATCTCGTGTACCCTCTACCCATTCCCCTCCTGTGGTAATATCCGGCAGCACTGCGGTACAATATCACCACCAGGATACCAACACTGGCACAGTCAGGATGCAGAGAGTTCTATCACCAAGACCCCTCCGGCTGTCCTGGCACCCCAAAATAAATTGCACTTGTTCATGGTGTATAATTCTTTTTATATGTTGCTAGATTTAAAGTGCTAATATTTTATTAAGTATTTTTGCATGTAATATTTGAGGTCTTTTCTCCTTTCTAATGCATTCAGTACTATAAATTTACCTCTCAGCACTGTTTCTTTTTCTTTTTTTGCTGCGCGCCACATATTTTGATATGCTGTTTGTTATATTTTTTTCCACTCTATGGATTTTTAATTTCTTTTGCGATATCTTTTTTGAACCATGGAGTGTTTAAAAATGTGTTGTTTAATTTCCAAGGGTTTGTAGATCGGCCTGTTGTTTTTCTGTTATTTATTTTCAATATGATTCCAGTATGGTCTATGTATGACTTCAGTGCTTTCAAAGCTGAAGTTTGTTTTATGGTACAGGATATGCTTAACCTTCATGAATGAAATGTTCCATGGGCACTTGAAAAAAAATGTGTATGCTGCTGCTACTGAGTTTTCTACACATGTCAGTTAGATCTTGGTAAATGTGGTGTTCAGGTCTTCTATATCTTCCTTGATTTTCTGTCTAGTAATTTTAACTATTGCTGATTGTGTTTAAGTCCCAAGCAATAATTATGGATTCATCTGTTTCTTATTTCAGCTCTATCAGTTTTTGTCTCAATGCATTTAGAGGATTTTGTGGTTGTTTAGTGCCTATACTTTTAGAATTGTTATGCCTTCTCAGTGGATTGGTTGTTTTAAAATTATGTAATATTCCCCATTATTTCTAGTATTTTTTAATCTTGAGTCTGATATTAATATAGCCACTTCTACCCTTTTCCCTTTATTGATGCTTGCATGGTGTATCTTTTCCCATCCTTTTATTTCAGTCTATCTGTGGTGTTGCATATGAAGTGAGATCCTTGTGGACAGCATACTGTTGGATCATGGTATTTTATCCATTTTGACAATCTCTGACTTTTGATTGGTTTATATAGACAGTTTACATTTAAGGTAATTATTGACATGCTCAGATCTCTTTCATTTTATTTGCCCTCTGATTTGTTTTCACTGTTTCTCATTCTTCTGTTTCTCTCTTCTTACTTTTCTGGTGATTATGTGAGCATTTTAAATTATTCTGTGCTGTTTCATTTATAGTTTTTAAAAAGTATATCTCGGTATAGTTTTCTTAGTGCTGATTCTAGGCATTACACTACACATATGACCATATCACTGGTATTAATGTTTTACCATTTATAAGCAGAATATAGAAACATTTCTGCCATATGGGTATTTTCACCCTTCCCTCTCTTTAAGTCTAATGGTTTTGGGTGGTCCCTCTATATACATTGTGCACCACATCAGAGGGTATAATAATTTTTGCTTGAACCAGCCATTTTACCTGCTCTGATTTTCCTTTCTTTGGAAGTTCAAGCTTTTCTCTGTTGCTTTTGTCCCTGTTTACAGGCCTTCCTTTAGCCACGCTGGTAGGTTTGCCAGCACAGATCCTCTTTGTTTTCCCTTCCTTGAGGGTGTTTTTGTTTCTCCCTTCATTTTTGAATGATATTGTCACCAGATAGAGAATCATAGTTGGGCAGTTCTTTCCTCTCAGTATTTGAAAAATGATGTGCCATTTCCTTGTAGCCATCATGGTTTCAGATGAGAAATATAATTTTATATGAATTATCATTCCTTTATAAATTATATGTTTCCCCCTCTGGCCACTTTCAAGTTATTCTCTGCCTTTAATTTTCAAAAGTTTAATTATGTTGTGTCATGATATGTTTTTTTATTTTTATTTTATCTTATTTGGCATTCATTCAGTTTCTTGAATCTGTAAGTTTATGTCTTTCACCAAATTTAAGAAGTTTTCAGCTATTATTATTTTTTAACACTCTTCCATCCACACTCTTCTCTCCCCTTTTGGCCCTCTGATGATGAAATTCATTGGATTTCTGTTTATTGTTTCAGAGGTCTCTGAGGCTGTTTATTTTTCTCTTTCAGTCTGCTTTCTCTTTATTGTTCAGATTGGCTAAATTCTATAGATGTCTTCAAGTTCATCGATTCTACCCTCTGTCATCCATACTTTATTATTTAGGCTCTTCAGTGAGTTTATATTCATTAAAATACTTTTTATTATATAATTTCAATTTGTCCATTTTTATAACTTCTAATTTTTCCTGAGGTTT
The DNA here is from genome assembly GCA_004026665.1 of Murina feae. NCBI lineage: Eukaryota > Metazoa > Chordata > Mammalia > Chiroptera > Vespertilionidae > Murina > Murina feae. The sequence continues at coordinate 136,792 of PVJC01000044.1, read as the reverse complement.
TCTGTTTTCAAGAGATTTTATTGATTGTTTATAAGATTGTTAAAGCACTTTCATGGAAAGTGCTTTAAAGTCCTTATTAGATAATTCTAATGTCTGGTCACCTCAAGGTTGGCATCAGTTGACTGTCTTTTTTCATTTAACTTGTGACTTTCTAGGTTCTTAGTATGATGGGTGATTTAAAAAATTTATCATGGACATCATGGCTATTATATTGAGTCTCTCTTTTTTAGGTTTAGCACATAGGCTTCTTTTGTAATACGTAGTTGCTATGATGTTTAATATTCAGAGCCATTATAATGCTTTCTTGGTCTGCTGGGCTTATCTTGTGTCTTGGTGCTGCTTGAGGAGAAGGAAAGAGTTTCTGCAGGCTGGGTCCCTGATGCCTCCAGGGCAGGGAAGGGAGCACCTGGCCCGTGGGAAGGACATAGGTGAAGGGTGTTTGTGGCAGGATCTCCCTTGCATGTGTGTGTGTCTGGGTGGGAGAGGGCAATCTGAGGCCTGCAAGGGTAGAACGTCTCTCCTGGTCCAGTTTTGTCAGTGGGGCCTCTGGCTTATCCCTCTTATGAGTTCTGCCTTACCTAGTGTTGTCTTACTCAGAAATAAGGAGCCTGCCTGGGCTGCCTTCTATTCCTATGAGTTGTGGGTTGGGAAATGCCAGGACTGGGTCACCTTCTTCTATTGGATGGGGGAGTCCTCAGATGCCTGTCATTCTGAGAGCCTCTGGATCCAGGTCCCTAGACAATTTACTTTGCCACCTCTCAAGCGTCTCCTTCATTTGCTTCTTGTGTTATTTCCAAGGTTCATTGTTGTGGTTAGAGGGAGGAGCAGGGAGAAATGTGTCTACACTGCCGTATCTAGACCTGACTTCTGGTCAGGCTACAGATACTTGAGACCCAGTGTGAATAGTCTGTGGAAAATGCGGACACATGATCTACAGAATCCATGTGGATTAAGTGGAATGGCTAGTTGGGAACAAAGAGCTATAGAAACGGCAAAAGTGAAACCGCAGATGTCTCCAGGCAAAACGTGATTAATTGCCAAGTGAATGACATGGGCAAGAAACACTGGGGACCCACAGGAAGGAAAGATCAATGCGTCCCCTCGCCTGACCTGAGCAATTAATCACCACAGTTTTTCAATGGTTGCGACACCCATAGGACATAATTTCCAGATGAAAGAGGCTTCTAGCTGGTAATCTGGAACGGACAGCTAGAAACTAACTTCTGAAAACAGGTCACCTTCCCCCGAGTCAGCGCCCTCTGCTTTGCTGTATCCTGGGGTGGTGGGAAGCAGGCTGGTGATACCAGGCGATGCAGGTGTTGGGCAAAACGTGGGGATAATGGCTGAAACTCTGAAGCCCGTGAGTTGTGTGCTGAAACATGGCTGGCTGGCTCTGTGTGGTTTCTAGTTTTGAGAAAACAGGTAGCAAGCCCACCACGTGGAGGGGCGGGGGACGGGGACAGCTGGGAGCTCAGAGCTGTGTGGAAGTGGGTCACAGGCTTGGCTGCTCCATCAGGACACTTGGAAGGGAACAGCGCAGCGTCATGGTGACGGGAAAGGTGGGCCAGCTGTCAGGCTCCCTCTTTGACGTGTGCTGCTGCGGACGCCCATCCGCCTCAGCCCCTGCACCTGTCCCTCCCGCAGCCACCTCAAGCACCTGCCCCTCCGCGGAGGGTGCCTGTGCAGGGTGGCAGGTGGTGTGTGGTGCAAAGGAGGACAGATGCAGGGGAGGCAGAGGTGAAGAATAACGCAACATAGATGGCAAGGCTGATGTTTTAATTAGAGGTTTGTCATAGGCGCCGCACTTGATAGAAAGGACTGCGTTTCAGGGTTATCATGAGGATGAAAGCGTTTAGTGCACTGTAATAAAATGGGACGCCCCAGCAGGCTATCTCTGAGTTAGTCCATGTGGTGCTAGTGTTGTTTTTTTTGTTATTTTCATAAACATAAAAAAGAATTGTAAATAGTGACATTAAATGCAACATCAAAAAGTTTCTTTCGTTTTAATAGTTAAGAAAGTGTGAAGTTATATATGACCAGTAATTTCTAGTTACGTCTAAAAATCATAGTAGAGAAACCTGCATCGTTATTTTTATTACAGTTATTGTTATTAATGAAATAGTTAAAAATTTAAAGATGAGCTCTGGCAGAGGGATTGCTTAGATGTTAGCAACTCCAGTGCCCATCAAAGAGAGAGAAGATTTACTCTTTTTAACTGTGCCACTCCATTAAAATCATGGATAATCTGAGCAAACAAACACGCAACAAAACACATTATTTTATTACTTTTTAATCCTCACCCAAGGGTATGTTTATTGATTTTTAGAGAGAGAAGAAGGGGGGGGGGGATACATCAGTGTGAGAGAGAAGCAGATCCGTTGCCTTCTGTACATGCTCCGCTCGGGATAGAACCCACAGCTTTTGGTTGTACGGGCGACACAGCCGAGTCACCCACTCGGGACGCACATCATTTTATTTTGGCTTATTCTGCATAAGTTAAAAATCTATTTATTCAACAACCAAGTATTTTTTTTAATCACAAACTATGTGCCAGGTACTCTTCTAGGCTCTGGGAATGGAACAGTGAATAAAAGCCATTCAACCCCTGTCCTTGTCTGTCTGGGACTGTTGAAAGACCTCTGACTTAAGCTTGGGGGTGGGTGTGTTGGGGTACAGTAGGGAGAAGCCATCCACTGCCACGTGTTAAGGGGCACATAATGATATTAGGGCCCATATTGTAAGCATGCCTTGACCAAGAGTTTGCAAACTGATAGAAAGGGATAATATATGACTGATCTTAGGAAGAAGAATGTTCATAATTTTATGTATTTATGCTGAACATTATTTTTAAATATAAATTAATTTTTCTGTTCAATTAAAAAAACACCCTTTTTGAGTGTTTACAAGGTGCTGGAACCAAAGGTTGTGAGGGAGAATCCTGTGCTTCATTTCCCCAGCACTAGAACGAGGGCATTACAGTCCTGTGATGCAAATTCTGCCCCCAACACTAAAATGAGGTGCTGTAGGCCTGTGATAAAATACTCTTTAAGTACAAACATGCCTTGGAAATATGCATTTGACATACCAGTCTTGCTTTACTTCCCTCATCATACCATATTTATCAGGCAAACTAGAATGTTCCTCCAACCTCGTGTGCTTTATTCCCACTTCCATCTCTTTGTTCAAACCATTCCTATTCTTTTACTCTCTCCTCAAAAAACCCCTGGCTTTCAAGACTTTATCCATCCCCAAGCACGTTCTGCAGTGAGATGGGAGCTTTCTTCCCCCTCGCCGTGCTGGGCTGCTGTTCCGCCTGCCTTAGGTCGCACACTCCCCAAGGACAGGCCTGTCTACCAACCCCGAGTGTCCCTGCAGGGATGTCCATGGGAAGCTGCTCAGTAAATACTTACTGAATTATATTTCATAACGAACTTTCAGATGTTTTGAGGATCACTTTCCCATTCCACCACTTTTTCCAGGGTTATACGTCTGCAGCTCCCCTAAGACTCAGCGTGTCCAAAGCCTTTGTCTTCCGTTTGCTTGCTTTTGGATGTTGTCTCCTCTTGCAATGTGTGCGGACTGAAAGCAGTGTTGTTGTGGGGGGGAAGGGGCACGTACAGCACAACCACCATTTCCTCGTTCTGGGAGGCAAAACTAGCACCAGCCTGAGAGTCATGTTGTTTTATTTATTGTGGGAAAGTCAGGTCCACAAGAATTCTCTGGGCACCAGTGAGCCTGAGGCAGCCGCCAGGCCTCGTGCCTGTACCTGCTCCATCATCCTGCTAACCTACCTCTGAGGGACTTCCTGCCACCCTTGCTTTAGGCCATGGGAGTACTCAGATAAGACACAACTCAGCTCCCACACCACCGTGGACTTGCCCCTGAGCAAGATGGATGTGTGACTTTCTCATCCACGGAGCTTGAGAGCTGGCTCCCTTTGGGCCTGCTACATCCCGCTGTCTCCGAAAGGGCTTTCTAACCTGCACCGGCCCTTTCACCCCTCACCCTACTGAGGCCGCAGCCAGGAGGCTGGTGTTTGTGTGGCTCCGTGCAGTATGTTTTCACTCTGTGAAGAACTACACCAGCTCACTGCTGTTTTCTCCTCTCTCTCTCTCTCTCTCTCTCTCTCTCTCTCTCTCTCTCTCTCTCTCTCTCTCTCTCTCTC